>JACRUU010000013.1:24439478-24444478 GCA_030449085.1 Kryptopterus vitreolus
AATGTGTAGGTTTCTTAGAAAAGGGAAGTAGTTTCGGTGTAGGGAATCAGTAATAGAATGGTAGCAGACAGCAAGGAAGTAAATAAAGGTGAAGAAGAGCGCAGGATGGATGAAGGAAAAAGAGAAAGATGTGAGAATGAAAAGAAAGAAAGCAAGAATGAAATGTGTGACCGATGTCTGAGAAAGAAAGAAATATGTGAGAATGAAAAGAAAGAAAAAAAGAAAGAAAGATGTGTGAGAATGAAAAGAAAGAAGGATGTGTGAGAATGAGAAGAAAGAAAGAAGGATGTGTGTGAATGAAAAGAAAGAAAGAAGGATGTGGGAATGAAAAGAAAGAAAGAATGAAGGATGTGTGAGAATGAGAAGAAAGAAATGAAGTGTCTGAGAATGGAAAGAAGGAAAGAAAAGTGTGAGAATAAAGAGAAAGAAAGATGTGATGTGAATGAATGGAAAGAAAGGAAAAGAGAGAAAGAAAGAAAGGAATTGTCTGAGAATGGAAAGAAGGAAAGAAAAGTGTGAGAATAAAAAAAGAAAGAAAGAATAAAGAGAAAGTGAAAAAAGAGAGAAAGAAAGAAAGTGTCTGAGAATGGAAAGAAGGAAAGAAAAGTGTGAGAATGAAGAAAGATGTGAGAATGAAAAGAAAGAAAGAAAAAGTGTCTAAGAATGGAAAGAAGGAAAGAAAAGTGTGAGAATAAAAAGAAAGAAAGAAAGTTTCTGAGAATGGAAAGAAGGAAAAAAGTTTGAGAATGAAGAAAGAAAGATGTGAGAATGAAAAAAAGAAAGGAAGGAAGTGTCTGAGAATGGAAAGAAGGAAAGAAATGTGTGAGAATAAAAAGAAAGAAAGATGTGGGAATGAAAAGAAAGAAAAAAAGAAAGAAACAAAAAAAGAAAGAAAGAAGAAGTGTCTGAAAGAAAAAAGGATGTTGAGAATGAAAGAAGAAAGAAAGAAAGAGTTTCTGAGAATGGAAAGAAAGAAGAAAAGTGAGAATGAAACAAGATGAAGAAAGAAAAGTAAAAAGAAATGTGGGAATGAAAGAAAGAAAGAAAGAAAGAAAGAGAAGGAAGTGTCTGAGAATGGAAAGAAAGGAAGTGTCTGAGAATGGAAAGAAGGAAAGAAAAGTGTGAGAATGAAAAGAATGAAAGAAAGAAAGAAAGAAAGTGTCTGAGAATGGAAAGAAGGAAAGAAAGGAAGTGTGAGAAGAAAAAAGTGAGAATGAAAAGAAAGAAAGGAAGTGTCTGAGAATGGAAAGAAAGGAAAGAAAAGATGTTGAGAATGTAAGAAAGAAAAAGAAGAGAAAGTGTGAGAATGAAGAAAGAAGAAAGAAAAAGGAAGTGTTGAAGTGTCTGAGAATGGAAAGAAGGAAAGAAAGAAACGAAGTGTCTGAGAATGGAAAGAAAGAAAGAAAGGTGTGAGAATGAACAAAGAAAGATGTGAGAATGAAAAGAAAGAAAGAAAGGAAGGAAGTGTCTGAGAATGGAAAGAAGGAAAGAAAGTTAAAAAGAAAGAAAGAAAGTGAAAATGTGAGAATGAAAAGAAAGAAAGAAAGAAAGGAATTGTCTGAGAAGAAAGATGTGAGAATGAAAGAAAGAAAGAAAGAAAGGAAGTGTATGAGAATGAAAGAAGGAAGAAAAGTGTGAAAAAGAAAGAAAGAAAGAAAAGTGAGAATGAAAAGAAAGGAAGTGTCTGAGAATGGAAAGAAGGAAAGAAAGAAGAATGAAAAGAAAGAAAAGTGTGAGAATGAAAAGAAAGAAAGAAAGGAAGTGTAGTGTCTGAGAATGGAAAGAAGGAAGAAAGAAAAGTGTGAGAATGAAAAGAAAGAAAGTGAAAAGAAAGAAAGAAAGGAAGTGTGGAAAGAAAGGAAGAAAAAGTGTCTGAGAATGGAAAGAAGAAGAAGAAAGAAAAGTGTGAGAATGAAAAGAAAGAAAGGAAGAAAGATGTGAGTTTGTATAATTGGTGATTAATCATGATTAGAATTAGGATTCAAAATTTCCCTCAAAATCCCCTTTAAAAAAAATGAGTGATAATTCTAATAATTCTTTTACTCTGGAAATTATTCTTTTAATATGAATTTCGTGTGTGTGTGTGTGTGTGTGTGTGTGTGTGTGTGTTATATAATTGTAATATTAATGAATAATAAATAAATAAATAAATAATAAATATAATATTAATTAATAAGATAATAAAAGGGAGGAGGAGGAGGGGCTGATTTTGTATATAGGTTTCACATTTAGTGGTATTTTACATCATTAATCTGAAGGTTTAAAGCTTATTTATAAAGTAATAATTCTAAATTCTAATTCTAATGATCCAGGAGCGGTTCTGATTCATTCCCACTTTTACTCACCAGGAAATATGTTTTATAACACACAGTTTCCTCTCCAGCGCACATGACTTCAGCTAAAGCATCGTATAAACCATCCAATGGCTCTGAACCGCTCTCCTCATGCTACACAAGAAAACACAAACTTTATTACTACACAATAATAATAATAATAATAATAATAATAATATGATATGGGGGACACGGTGGCTTAGTGGTTAGCACGTTCGCCTCACACCGCCAGGGTACGGGTTCGATTCCCGTCTCGGCCGTGTGTGTGTGGGGTTTGTGCATGTTCTCCCCGTGCCTCAGGGGGTTTTTCTCCGGGTTCTGCGGTTTCCTCCCGGTCCAAAAACATGCACGGTAGGTTGATTGGCACCTTGGAAAATTGTCCCTAGTGTATGAATGTGTGTGTGTGTGTCCTGCGATGGGTTGGCATTCCATCCAGGGTGTATCCTGCCTTAATGCCCATAGACGCCTGAGATAGACACAGACTCCCCGTGACCCGAGGGAAGATCGGATAAAGCGCTAGAAGATGAATGAATGAATATATAGGGGCACGGTGGTTTAGTGGTTAGCACGTTCGCCTCACACCGCCAGGGTCCGGGTTCGATTCCCGTCTCGGCCATGTGTGTGTGTAGTTTGTGCATGTTCTCCCTGTGCCTCAGGGGGTTTTTCTCTAGGTTCTCCGGTTTCCTCCCCCGGTCCAAAAACATGCACAGTAGGTTGATTGGCACCTTGGAAAAATTGTCGTGAGTGTGTGTGTGTGTGATGGGTTGGCATTCCATCCAGGGTGTATCCTGCCTTAATGCCCATAGACGCCTGAGATAGGCACAGACTCCCCGTGACCCGAGGGAAGATCGGATAAAGCGCTAGAAGATGAATGAATAATAATAATAATAATAAACAGACACGTCTTACCCTTTTTATAAGTTCCGACAGAAAAAGCCTCCTGTATTTCACTGATGGTGGGTTTTTACGACATACTGAATGAAGGCAAGTCTACCAAGCAAAACATATGTTTGCATTAATTTATGCATATTTTATTAATAATGTTTACCAACAATAAAGTTGTTGTTTTTTTTTTACCTTTTCCAAAATGTCCAAAATCACCCCTGGTGAATTCTGGAGTTGCGTTTCTAAAAGCTGAAACATAAACAATACGTATTAAAAATGTATATTAAAATATCTTTAATGACGTAAGAAGTGAAATTTAAACCGCTTTATTGATATATTTACCTTCCACGGAAACGTGTTTAAACGACACATGGCAAAAAAGGACACTTGGAAACGACATGAGACATCCTGGACCGCCTTATAACTCATTTATTTTCGTTTTTTAGAAAAAAAAAACGTAATAAAAGTGTTATTTTGTAAATAAATCTACTGCAAAATAATGACGCTGATAAACACGCGGAGACCACGCGTTATTTTGTTTCCTTGTATTCGGGTAATCCCGCCCCCTGCGTTTGGATTGGACAGTTACACCCTCCGTGTGTTGTGATTGGTTGCTTTATAAGAAAGGGGGGTAAAAAAAATAGAAGGACGCCATATTACAAAGGGCAAATTGATATGCAAGTGAATGCAAAGTTTCTTTTTTTAACATCCCTGGTACTGTTGTGCATGCAAGTTTATTATTATTATTATTGTTGTTGTTATTATTATTATTATTGGGGCCTAGTGGTTAGCACGGTCGCCTCACACCGCCAGAGTCCGGGTTCGAGTCCTGTCTCAGCCCTGTGTGTGTGGAGTTTGCATGTTCTCCCCGTGCGTCCTTTTTCTCCGGGTTCTCCGGTTTCCTCCCGGTCCAAAAACATGCACGGTAGGTTGATTGGCACCTTGGAAAATTGTCCCTAGTGTATGAATGTGTGTGTGTGTGTGTGTGTGTGTCCTGTGATTGGTTGGCATTCCATCCAGGGTGTATCCTGCCTTAATGCCCATAGACGCCTGAGATAGGCACAGACTCCCCGTGACCCGAGGGAAGATCGGATATAGCGGTAGAAGAATGAATGAATGAATTATTATTATTATTATTATTATTATTATTATTAATAAGTTCCACACACATCAGTCATTTGTAAATAATCCTGTTGTTTAATGTTCAGTCTGATCTCCGTGTTGTTTTTATGACTTAAACGTAAACATCACTGTAGTAAACACTTGGTCATGTGACGTTCAGGTGACACACCCAGGTTAGACACTAATATAGTGCATAGATCATTTTTTCCCCCCTCATATAATCATTATCTCATATTTTCTCAATAATCATCACTTTTATTAGTTATAAAAAAAAAATTCCCCCCCAAAGTGTCACTTTTTCTTTTTCTGCTTTCGACCACAAAGGTTCGAGTCCAGCAGCGCTTGGGCTTTTTTCGGCTTGTAGGCCGGAGAGTTGCGAATTCGGGGCCCTTTCAAGTTGACGATGTGCGGGAGAAGGGGCGGGTCTCGTAAGCGAAATCCCGCCTCCTCGGGGGCGTGGCCTCTCAGCAGGAGGCGCTCCGACTCCGCGGCAGTAACGGCGATCCAACCTGAGGTAGAGATTTTCACACCTTTAGCTTTAACCGTTTCAACGTGCACGGCTCGTGTTTGGACGTTGCCCGGCGCTATGCCTCATGGGATATTGTGACGTTACCTGCGGAAGAGAGTTTGATGTCGGTCACCGCTGTGTCCAGTCCTCGA
>JACRUU010000013.1:24459478-24489478 GCA_030449085.1 Kryptopterus vitreolus
GTGTGTGTGTGTGTGTGTGTGTGTGTGTGTGTGTGTGTGTGTGTGTAGTCTCCTAGGAACACATACCAGTCTGCTATGGGGAAGCAGGCTATGGGCGTGTACATCACTAACTTCCACGTGCGGATGGACACCCTGGCTCACGTCCTGTATTACCCGCAGAAGCCCCTGGTCACCACACGCTCCATGGAGTACCTGCGCTTCCGAGAGCTGCCAGCAGGTGACGCTACTCGCGCGCTTCTTTACACGCCAGGATCTGTGGAGAAAGAATTCCACTTTTCTTTCTTTCTTTCTTTCTTTCTTTCTTTTGTTAGAAACTAGAAACATCAAAAGAGGAGCAGTTACTTTTGCCTTTTTTCCTCTTTTGATTTTTCTTACTTGCCTTTATTGTTTCTTTACATCGTTCTTTTGATCTTTCTAGCTTTCTATTGTCCTCTTCTTTTTCTTTTTTTTTGATCCGTCATTCCCATCTGTCTGGTACTTCAGTCTTTCAACGTTTGTCTTTCTTTATATTGTTTGTTACATCGGCCTTTCGAGCATTCTTTATCGTCTTTTCTTCTTTCTTGATACATTTTTCTTTCTATCGTTCTTTCTCTTTATAATCTTTCTTCTCATCATACATTCTTTATTTATATAAACCTTTTGATATTCCTTTTTTCTTTCCTTTCCATGTTGTTGTTTTTTTTTGCCCTAAACCTTTCAGGTGTAAATTTTTAAAATGCAAAGTAATTAAATTTTTTTTATTTATGTTTATTTTTACATGTAAACAAGTGATAAATCAGGCCTTGTGGACAACAGGCATCATAGCATGAAAAGTGCTTCAGTAGAACCCATTATTATTATTATTATTATTATTATTATTATTATTATTATTATTATTTTGGGGTGGAGTTCAAATATTTTGCATAATATTAAATACGAACAATAGAGAGGAAATGAAAAAAATGACATTTTATGTCTGTAAACACAATTTAAAAATAGAAACCTTTTTACAAACATTTGTTTGTGTCATTTATTTATTTTAGGGTATTTATTAAAATGCTTTTTCCTTTTGCAGGCATCAACTCCATCGTGGCCATTGCGTCATACACGGGTTACAATCAGGAGGATTCGGTCATCATGAACCGCTCTGCCGTGGACCGAGGCTTCTTCCGGTACGTCTTCCATTATAACGCCGCGTCCCGAACGTGCGACGTGCAAAACGGCCGCTAGAACGTGCGCGTGTTGTGTCCGCAGGTCCGTGTTCTATCGCTCTTATAAAGAGCAGGAGTCGAAGAAAGGCTTCGACCAGGAGGAGATCTTCGAGAAGCCGAAGCGCGAGGAGTGCCAGGGTGAGTCCCCGACGCGAACCGCCGCGTTCTCCGCGCGTGTAAACGCCAGCTGACGCCACCTCTGCGCCTTTCAGGAATGCGCCACGCCATCTACGACAAGCTGGACGACGACGGCCTGATCGCGCCGGGCGTGCGCGTCTCCGGCGAGGACGTGATCATCGGCAAAACGGTCACCCTTCCCGAAAACGACGACGAGCTGGACAGCACCAACCGCCGCCACACCAAGAGGGACTGCAGCACGTTCCTGCGCACCAGCGAGACCGGAATCGTCGACCAGGTCATGGTGACGCTCAACCAGGAGGGGTACAAGTTCTGCAAGATCCGGGTGGGTGCGGCATGTCGTCCCGGAACGCGATTCATCATAGTGGCGAAGCTTGTGCTCACAAGGGCGTGGGTTTGTTTTGTCTGCAGGTGCGCTCGGTTCGAATCCCTCAGATCGGAGACAAGTTCGCCAGTCGACACGGACAGAAGGGAACCTGCGGGATCCAGTACAGGCAGGAGGTGAGGCGGCGCGGTGTAGGTTAACGCAAGCGCTGTAGTAACGCAGGATTGCTTAAAAAAAAAACTATCTTTTTCACGCAGGACATGCCTTTCACATGCGAAGGGATAACTCCGGATATCATCATTAACCCCCACGCTATCCCGTCCAGAATGACAGTCGGTCACTTGATCGAGTGCCTTCAGGGGAAGGTAAGAACACACACACACACACACACACACGGGTGTTCATCCGTTCCGAGTCAACATCATGTTAAGCGAGTGGCGCCCTCTCTGGTGAGATGGTGAACTTTTGTTTATTTCTTCTGTTGATTTCTTTCTTCGTATTTTTTCAACACCAAAAAAACCCCTGCAAATTCAGTGTTTAAAAACATGAACACTACTACAGCCTTTGTAGAAGTTTAAAACGTACGTACTTGTGCATCTACAATACAAGTGTTGTTGTTGTTGTTGTTTATGCATTTTCAAATGACAATGTTTGTCCACATTCCTTGACATGCGTTACTGTTTTACATGCACATTTTGCACCACTCACTTTTTACGGGTCGTCGTTGTGTTTGGTTATGTTATGTTTATTGTCATGCACCGTCTTGACAGTCTGTTTTGTTTATGCGCTGTTTGCACCATGTTGCGCACGACGCACTTTATCTGGCTAAGGCAAACTTGGTCTAGTCCTCAGCCTTGTGTCCTTGTAGCTCTTTGTTGTTGTGTGTATGTGTTGTTTTTATGGAGCACCAGGGTCCTGGAGTAACGTCGTCTCGTTGCACTGTGTACTGCGTCAGCTATATATGGTTGGAATGACAATATAACCCTCCTGACTTGACTTGACAATGCAATGATGCTGTGCGGTTCCAAAATACAACATATAAACATGTTTTAATGTAGAAAAAACCTACTCGGGTGTCTTGAGGTGCAAAAATACAATATATGGGCTCTTATAATGCTGTCGTATCGCTCATGTTGTGAGCCCATATCTCTCCCACCCCTCATTTGGGATGCTTGAAGGAGCATCCCAAATGCACTATATATATATATATATATATATATATATAGATATATATATATATATATATATATATATATATATATATATACATACATACATATATATATATATATATATATATATATATATATATATATATATATATATATATATATATACACACACACACACACATAGTGTAGCTGTTTTCACATATAAACTGCCCCCCCCCTCCTCCCCAGGTTTCTGCGAATAAAGGGGAGATCGGTGACGCCACGCCGTTTAACGACGCTGTGAATGTGCAGAAAGTGTCCAACCTGCTGTCTGAATACGGTTATCACCTCCGAGGAAATGAGGTACATTGTATTATTATTATTATTTATTTATTTGTTTGTTTGTTTAGGACACATATGTCAAAGCCAAGGCCCGCGGGCCAAATCAGGCCCGCGAGTGGGTTTTATTTGGCCCGCGTGATGATATTAATTTATTATTAGATCCGGCCCGCGGGCTCCTGCAAACCAAACCAGTAGCCCGCAGATATTATGTACGCACCAAAACTACATTTCCCACAATGCAATGCAACGGTGACGCACCGAGCGAGAGGGCGGCTTCCTTTCCTTATTTATTAGCGGTCATTAGCATTAACAGCAAAAAACCTACCCATCAACAATGGCAAAACGGAAGGTGGCCTACTCATCAACAATGGCAGAACGGAAGGTGGCCACTGAGAAACGGGGGTTTCAAACAAGGTGAGTCTGAGTACATGAGTTCACATGTTCACGGACGTCGCTGGAAAACCCGTGTGCCTTCTGTGTGGAGAAAGTGTGGCGGTGATGAAAGAGTATAATCTGAGACGGCATCATGAAACAAAACACGCAGACAAAAACGAGAATACAGACATGGAGACAAAAATGGAATATGGAACAAAGGCTACATTTAAAAGTTAAATAATATTTGTTTTCACTGCACATATGACTTTTTCCTTAAAGAAAGTCTTGTTTCTGGTTTATAGATTTTTGTACTTTATTTTATTGTATTTCAATGCAATATATATATATATATATATATATCAGTGGAGTGAATGGCAGATGGAAAATATTATTTCTTTGCAGAAAATTATTATATTATATTATTATATATATTATATTATTTATTTCTTTGAAGTTGCTTAAATTCAGCCCCCTTTTGCCCACTTTTTCTAAATGAGAAAATATAGCTGATGGTGCCTTGAATAATATCACTTTGTTCATTTAATGTTCATGTTATGAGGTGTTTTTGTATTGACATTTGTCTTTTGTGCCAGCCTGTTGAGAATTAAAAATTACTGACAGAGTCATAATAAAATATTACTTTATTTATCTAATCGTAATAATATTTGTTTTATTTGTTAGGTTTTCAGTAGGTCAAATTTTGATTTCAATTAACATTCGGACAGTCCGGCCCTCGACTTGTAGCAAAATGTTTTTTTTGGCCCTCCGTCCATTTGACTTTGACACCCCTGGTTTAGGATGTCAACCTTCACCATCATCCTGTTCTCTACCGGGTCCTGTAGGTGCTGTATAACGGGTTCACAGGTCGGAAGCTGACCTCGCAGATCTTCCTGGGTCCGACTTATTACCAGCGCCTCAAACACATGGTGGACGATAAGATCCACTCGCGGGCTCGAGGTCCTGTCCAGATCCTCAACAGGCAGCCTATGGAGGGCAGATCACGGTGAGGTCACTACTTAACATGGTCATGTGACCGGGTCTGAAGGACGATGGATGTAAGTGTCAATATGTTGTTGAATCAATCTCTGTGTGTGTCTGTGTGTGTGTGTGTGTGTGTGTGTGTGTGTGTGTGTGTGTGATCCAGTGACGGAGGCCTGCGTTTCGGAGAGATGGAACGAGACTGTCAGATCGCTCACGGCGCGGCCCAGTTCCTGAGGGAGCGTCTGTTCGAGGCGTCCGATCCCTACCAGGTGCACGTGTGTAACCTGTGCGGCCTCATGGCCATCGCCAACACGCGCACACACACCTACGAGTGCCGGGGCTGTCGCAACAAGACCCAGGTAAGAGCTTTCCTCCCTGCCCTTAGCGCACATTTGTTTGTTTGTTTGTTTACCCGGCCTATAACCCTGGACCGTTGTGCTTCGTAGATCTCGCTGGTGCGCCTGCCGTACGCCTGCAAACTCCTCTTCCAGGAGCTCATGTCTATGAGCATCGCCCCGCGCATGATGACCACCTGAACAAAAGTACCAGCGTTGTTTACTCACACACACACACACACACACACACACCTGCACACACTCGACAGAGTTCCTTAAACGTCGCTGTTTTTTGGTGTTATGAATTGTTTTTGTTTTTTTTCTAAACTGTAGAAAGAAATAAATCTTTGAATTTTTTTTTTGCCGTTTTTTTTCTCCCCTCCCCCTCCTCCCCCTCAGTCCTGAGATATTACATCATTTTCTCCCTGGTGGTCCGAGAGTATTCCCGCGTAAGAGAACCTTCTAGAGGGTAAAATAAACAAACAAACAAACGAAAAACACATCTTTAACTGCCTGTAGAAACGGAACATATTTTGTAATGCGAGTTAATTTTTTCACAAGTTTTTTAGGATTTCCATCTTGAACTGATGGAGCCGAAGCGATGAACGTAATGTGCCTCGAGACGGGAAAGAAAAAAACCTCTCAATATTTGATAAATAAACCTTTTCTTTTTTTTCCCACCTTTGGATATTTTGTGTGTTAAAACTAAATGTATAGTTTAGCTGCAGAGAGAAACAGAACATGTCTGTCTATCTATCTATCTATCTCTCTCTCTCTCTCTCTCTCTCTCTCTCTCTCATCGCTCTCTCTATCATCTCTCTCTCTATATCTCTCTCTATATATCATCTCTATATCTATATATAATCTATATCTATATATATATATATCTCGATATATATATATATCTATAAAACAAAATATGCTATATATATATATAGTAAATATATAGTATATTATAAAATGAATCTAAATTTCTATCTATCTATCTAAAATCAAAGTAGAATAATATCCTTATTTGTAACTAAAAATCTATTTCATATAAAAAAAAATATCTAAAAAATATCTAAAGTATCTTATGTAAGATCTATCTATCAATATCTAAAGAATCTAAATCTATCTCTATCTCTATCTATCTATCTATCTATCTATATCTATATATATATATAATCTCTATATATAAATATATATATCTAAAATATATATATCTACATTATATCTATAGTAATATATATATATATATATCAATATATATATCTATCTATATCTATATATCTCTCATATATATATATCCTAATATCTCTATCTATCTATCTCTATATCTATCTATCTATATCTCTCTCTCTCTATCTCTCTATCTATATCTCTATATCTATATATATATATATATATATATATATATATATATATCTATCTATATCTATCTCTATATATCTCTATCTATATCTATATATATATATATCTATATCTATCTATCTATCTATATCTATATATATATATATATATATATATCTCATCTATCTATCTATATCTATCTATATCTATCTATCTCTATATATCTATATCTATCTATCTATCTATCTATCTATCTATATATATATATATATATATATATCTATCTCTCTCTATATATATCTATCTATCTCTATATATCTATCTATCTATATCTATATATAAATATATATCATATATTATATATATATATATATCTATATCCTCTATCTCTATCTCTATATATATCTCTCTATCTATCTCTGTCTCTCTATATCTCTAGCTCTCTCTCTCTCTCTCTCTCTCTCTCTCTCTCTATCTCTATCTATATCTATATCTATATCTATATCTATATATATATATATATATATATACTACACACACACACACACACAAACACCCACCCACACGTATCTATTGTCTCTTGTTCATTATGAATAGTAATATATGAATAGGTTAAATCTAAAGGACTGAATGGTTTGTGTGAAGTGTAACAGAAATACATTTTCTACCTGACGCTTTTACTCATCACTTATTACTCATCTACACGCAGCTCATTGTGGTTTAATGTACATAATGCACATATAATGCACATAAAAGCTTTGCGCTTTCATCAGTAGTTCAAAGGGTTAAAGTAGTGCCAAGAGACGCCGGTGGTTTTTGGTTCGAATCCCGGTTAAAACTCATTTGAAATGATAGTTTACTAAAGAAAGTTTATGCAGTACAAACTTACTTTAATTTCTTAAATGAGTAACTTTAACATAAAATAAAATAAAAAATTTCTATCTCAGGCGTCTATGGGCATTAAGGCAGGATACACCCTGGATGGAATGCCAACCCATCACAGGACACACACACACACACACACTTTCACACACTAGGGACAATTTTCCAAGGTGCCAATCAACCTACCGTGCATGTTTTTGGACCGGGGGAGGAAACCCGGAGAACCCGGAGAAAAAACCCCCTGAGGCACGGGGGAGAACATGCAAACTCCACACACACATGGCCGAGACGGGAATCGAACCCGGACCCTGGCGGTGTGAGGCGAACGTGCTAACCACTAAACCACCGTAGCCCCCCCATGAAGTAAATGAAATAAATAAAAAAGATAAAGTAAATGAAAATGTAAAAAATAAGTTAATTAAAAGTAAACTAATAAGTAAAGTAAAAAAAATGTATTTCTTAATTAAGTAGTTTACCTAACAAAGTAAATAAAAAATAGTAAGACAGTAAACAAAATAAAAGTGCTCATTAAAATGATATAGTAAATTGAGTAAATAAAAAAGATAAAGTATATGAAAATGTAAGAAATAAGTAAAATAAAAAAAGAAGTAAAAAATGTATTTCTTAATTAAATAACTTACCTAACAAAGTATGTAAAAAATAGTAAGACAATAAACAATAAACTTTCGTGCGAATGTAGAATAATAAATCCTTTATTTGTAAGTGAAAGTAACAGGGGGGGGGGGGGGGGGGGGTGGGGGGGGGGGGGGGGGGGGGTATATGTATGTATGCATTTTTGTTTGCACCAGATACATATCAAACATAAACATATAAAAGGCATTAATGTTAACACTCAATGTATCACCACGTCTAATGCGCCACCTGGTGGAACGTCAGGTAATTACAGGACAAGGGACAAACGAATCCAGTCATGATTATATGATTGAAAATTCGGTACTAATCTTCGGAGGACCAAAGGGGCCGGATGTCCCCCCATCCCCCCCCCCCCACCCCCCCCCCCCCCCCCCCCTATAAAATAGTTAATAGTTACAGCGACGAGGTGAACGGAGATGCAACGAGATTTAATCAGATTACAAGGGACGAGAAAAACGAGGGATGTGATCCATCTCCTGATACTGTGTGTGTGTGTGTTTGTGTGTGAGAGAGAGTGGTGTGCAGATAAAGGTCAGTGGTTAGTAGGTCTATCATGTCTGGGTGCTTTTAGAGAGAGAGTGTGTGTGTGTGTGTGTGTGGTGTGTGTGTGTGTGTGTGTGTGTGGTGTGTGGTGTGTGTGCTGTACAATTGTTCCTACACGTTCTCTGTCCCATCCGAGTCCTGATCTTACAGGCGGTGGCATCGGGGGGTGAACACACACCGTCCTTACAGCTCGTCATCCTTCAAAACTATAAACACACACACACACACACATTCATTTATAGTTACTGTCAGAGATATATTTACACAAACATCTGCAAACATCTGTACTTTATACAGCTGTGTTTAGGTCGAGATTCCGGCATGAGAAGCCTCACACGATTCTACTTAAACACAGGGATTATCTGAGGAACCTTTATATCTTTTATTCTTTATTGTAATGAAAACCTCAACAAACACACACACACACACACACACACACACACACACACACACACACCCACACACACAACCACATCTTGCTGCTTTGGGACGATGACACATTGTAAAAAGCGCTTTATAAATAAAATTGAATTGAAAATTGAATTGAATCTAGTTCATGCACAAAATGCACACACACACACACACTTCTAGTTCATGCACAAAATGCACACACACACACACCTAGTTTATGCACAAAATGCACACACACACACACACACACACACTTCTAGTTTATGCACAAAATGCACACACACACACACACACACACCTAGTTCATGCACAAAATGCACACACACACCTAGTTTATGCACAAAATGCACACACACACACACACACACACACACACACCTAGTTTTATGCCAAACCACACACACACACACACACCACACACACACTACACACACACACACACACACACACACACACACACACACACAACACACACACCTAGTTTTATGCACAAAATGCACACAAAAACACACACATACACACCTAGTTTATGCACACACACACACACATACCTAGTTCATGCACAAAATGCACACACACACATCTAGTTTATACACAAAATGCACACACACACACACACACACACACACACACACACACACACACACACACCTAGTTTATGTACAAAATGCACACATACACACACACACACCTAGTTTCATGCAAACACACACACACACACACCTAGTTCATGCACGAAATGCACACACACACCTAGTTCATGCGCACACACACAAACACACCTAGTTCATACACAAAATGCACACACACACCTAGTTCATGCGCACACACACACACACACACACACCTAGTTCATGCACAAAATGCACACACACACCTAGTTCATGCGCACACACAAACACATACCTAGTTCATGCACAAAATGCTCGCATGCGCGTGAACACACACACACACACACACACACACACACACACACACACACACACACACACAGATCCAAAACCGCACCCCCCCAATTAAATCAAGAAATCACTTAAAAAAAATCACTTAAATATGCAAATGCAAAAAAATGCAAACAAAGGAGGATTTACAGCATTTGACAGACGTCTTTATTCAGAGCGACTTACATCTGAGCAATTGAGGGTTAAGGGCCTTGCTTAAGGGCCCACTAGTGTGTGGGGCCCACTAACATGTACTTTTATTTCCCCTGACGGCGAGACGTGTTCGGGCACGAGCAAAAAAATAAATGCTCACGTGCAAAGCGCACGACGGGAGTGACATTCACAAACCAGGATCAGTTCATGCTTCACTCACCTCCAGCTTTGCATTCCTTTCTCTTTTATTCCTAAAACACTGGAATTCGTGAGAAGTGAGACGTTGGAGAAGTGAAACATGAGACGTTGGAGAAGTGAGATGTGAGACGCTGGAGAATTGAGATATGAGACACTGGAGAGTGAGACATTGGAGAAGTGAGACATGAAACATTGGAGAAGTGAGACATGAGACGCTGGAGAAGTGAAATGCTGGAGAAGTGAGACATTGGAGAAGTGAGACGTGAAACATTGGAGAAGTGAGACATGAGACGCTGGACAAGTGAGATGTGAGACGGTGGAGAAGTGAGACGTGAGACGCTGGAAAAGTGAGATGTGAAATGTTGGAGAAGTGAGACGCGAGACTTTGGAGAAGAGAGATGTGAGACACTGGAGAAGTGAGACATGAGACGCTGGAGAAGTGAGACGCTAAGTGAGACATGAGACGCTGGAGAAGTGGACGAGAGATGTGAGACGCTGGAGAAGTGAGACATAAGACGGTGGAAGAAGTGAGATGTGAGACGCTGGAGAAGTGAGACGCGAGACTTTGGAGAAGAGAGATGTGAGACACTGGAGAAGTGACACGTGAGACGCTGGAGAAGTGAGACGCGAGAGCTGGAGAAGTGAGATGTGAGACGCTGGAGAAGTGAGACGCGAGACGCTGGAAAAGTGAGATGTGAGACGCTGGAGAAATGAGATGCGAGACGCTGGAGAAGTGAGAAGTGAGACGTTGTAGAAGTGAGACTGAGAGTGAGTGAGACGCTGGAGAAGTGAGATGTGAGACTGGAGAATTGAGATATGAGCTGGAGAAGTGAGAAGTGAGACGTTGTAGAAGTGAGACGCGTGAGACGCTGGAGAAGTGAGACATTGTAGAGTGAGTGAGACGCTGGAGAAGTGAGATGTGAGACGCTGGAGAAGTGAGAAGTGAGACGTGAGACGCTGGAGAAGTGAGATGTGAGACGTGAGATGCTGGAGAAGTGAGATGCGAGACGCTGGAGAAGTGAGACATTGTAGAAGTGAGATGTGAGACGCTGGAGAAGTGAGATGCTGGAGAAGTGAGATGCGAGACGCTGGAGAAGTGAGAAGTGAGACGTTGTAGAAGTGAGACTTGAGACGCTGGAGAAGTGAGATGCGAGACGCTGGAGAAGTGAGACATGAGATGTTGGAGAAGTGTGACGCTGTAGAAGTGAGACGCTGTAGAAGTGAGATGTGAGACGCTGGAGAAGTGAGATATGAGACACTGGAGAAGTGAGCTGTGAGACACTGGAGAAGTGAGATGGAGAAGTGAGACGAGATGCTGGAGAAGGAGAAGTGAGACATTGTAGAAGTGAGACTTGAGACGCTGGAGAAGTGAGATGCGGAGATGTGAGACGCTGGAGAAGTGAGACATGAGATGTTGGAGAAGTGTGACGCTGTAGAAGTGAGACGCTGTAGAAGTGAGATGTGAGACGCTGGAGAATTGAGATATGAGACACTGGAGAAGTGAGATGTGAGACTGTGAGATGTGAGATGTGAGACACTGGAGAAGTGAGACATTGTAGAAGTGAGACGCTGTGAGACGCTGGAGAATGTGAGATGCTGGAAAAGTGAGATGTGAGACGCTGGAAGAAGTGAGATGCGAGACGCTGGAGAAGTGAGATGTGAGACGCTGGAGAAGCGAGATGTTGTAGAAGTGAGATGTGAGACGCTGGAGAATTGAGATATGAGACACTGGAGAAGTGAGATGTGAGACGTTGTAGAAGTGAGACGTGAGACGCTGGAGAGTGAGACGTGAGACGCTGGAGAAGTGAGATGTGAGACGCTGGAGAAGTGAGATGTGAGACGCTGGAGAAGTGAGATGAGACACTGAGAGCTAAGTGAGAACTGTGAGAGACGCTGGAGAAGTGAGATGTTGTGGAGAAGTGAGATGTGCGAGACGCTGGAGAAGTGAGACATTGTAGAAGTGAGACGTGAGATGCTGGAGAAGTGAGACGCGAGACGCTGGAGAAGTGAGAAGTGAGACGTTGTAGAAGTGAGACTTGAGACGCTGGAGAAGTGAGATGTGAGACACTGGAGAAGTGAGACATTGTAGAAGTGAGACGTGAGACGCTGGAGAAGTGAGACGCGAGACGCTGGAGAAGTGAGAAGTGAGACGTTGTAGAAGTGAGACGCTGGAGAAGTGAGCTGTGAGACACTGGAGAAGTGAGATGCGAGACGCTGGAGAAGTGAGACATGAGATGTTGCAGAAGTGAGACGCTGTAGAAGTGAGACGTGAGACGCTGGAGAAGTGAGATGTGAGACACTGGAGAAGTGAGATGTGAGACACTGGAGAAGTGAGACATTGTAGAAGTGAGACGTGAGACGCTGGAGAAGTGAGACGCGAGACGCTGGAGAAGTGAGAGATGGAGAAGTGAGAAGTGAGACGTTGTAGAAGTGAGACGCTGGAGAAGTGAGCTGTGAGACACTGGAGAAGTGAGATGCGAGACGCTGGAGAAGTGAGACATGAGACGCTGTAGAAGTGAGACGCTGTAGAAGTGAGACGCTGTAGAAGTGAGACGTGAGGCGTTTGGAAAGCTGTTTAAGTACGGATTATATTTACTTCCATACAAGAAATAAAGTCTCACCCTTTTTCTCAGGAATGTCCTCGATGGCGTTGACGACGTGGATGGCTCCGGTGGCCGCGGCCTCGCCGTGAGCGTTGCTGACGTGACACTCGTATGTTCCCGCTGTATCCTTGGTCAGTGGAAAGATCTGGAAAGAGAAAATTCCATATCCCGAATTCCTAGAATTCCTAATTCCGATATCCTTATACATTTCCAAAAAAACAAACAAACAAATAAACATTTAAAATCTTAAAAAGAAAAGTGCAGTGTGTTTTTGTAAAATTTGTTTTCTTTTGATGTTTACATGAAATTTTCTCATGATTTCAACATAAACAGTTTTTTTCATGATTCGTGATGCATTTTCTCGCGATTTCTTTTATTATTATTAATTTTTCTTAGTATTAATAATTAATTATTATTTTTTTATATTTAAAATATTTACTTTTAATGTTGTAATTTCGACATTTTTTATTGTAATATTGACAATTTCTTTTTTTCTCATGATCTCGACTGTATATATATATATATTTTTTAATTATTATTAATTTTCCATAATAATATTATATTTTTAGCAATAATATTACAACTTTTTAAATAATAAACAAAAATATTTACAATGAATTTTATTGTAATTTCGACTTTTTTTTTATTGCAATCTTGGCAGATCATTTTTTTCTCGTCATCTCGACATATTTTTTTTGATCATCATTCATTTTTCGTAATAATATTATATTTCAGTAATAATATAATATTATACATTTTTTAATAATAACAATATTTTTTAAATGAATTTTATTGTAGTTTCGACATTTTTTTTATTGTAATCTTGACACATTTTTTTCCTCGGGATCTTGACATTCATTCATTCATTTTCTAGCGCTTTATCCGATCTTCCCTCGGGTCACGGGGAGTCTGTGCCTATCTCAGGCGTCTATGGGCATTAAGGCAGGATACACCCTGGATGGAATACCAACCCATCACACACACACACACACACACACATTCATACACTAGGGACATTTTTCCAAGGTGCCAATCAACCTACCGTGCATGTTTTTGGACCGGGGGAGGAAACCGGAGAACCCGGAGAAAAACCCCCTGAGGCACGGGGAGAACATGCACAAACTCCACACACACATGGCCGAGACGGGAATTGAACCCGGATCCTGGTGGTGTGAGGCGGAACGTGCTAACCACTAAGCCACCGTGCCCCTGGATCTTGACATATTTTTTATTATTTTCATTTATGAATAACAACAATTTTTTCCTCGTCATTTTGACATTTTTTGTTTCTTGTCATGTTGACATCTTTTTTATTGTAATCTTGACATCTTTTCTTCTCGTGATTGCGACTTGATTTTCTCGCCATGACGGATTTTCATACGATCAAAAAAAGCCGCTTATTAAACTGCTTTTCTCATTATGACGAGTAAACTTTCTCGCTATCTCTAAATAATGAAAACTTTCATATTTCATATGTATAATATATAAACATTATTTACTGTCACTGCTTTAGGGACTAAAAAAGATCCGGAATGAACTTTGTTTAGACTTCTAACGTTAGGACTCTTATGGGGATCCGTGTTGGGGCGTCACAAATGCATTGCCCAGAGGAAGTCCATGCATTGTTCTTCGTACAGTCAACGACGCAGGAAATCCTTTCGCTATGACGAATTGTGTTTACATAAAACTACATGACACGCTTTTCCTTCCTAATATTCAATATCCTTTTTGTCTGCAGCATTAAAAACCTTCTGCGTTTGCTTCAAGACGACGAGTCACAGTAAATAAACAGTAAATAATAATATTTAAACAAAGTCTCACCAGCACCCATCCGGTGACCTCGTGTTTCTCGGGACCTCCTCTCATCTGGATGGCGAGGTTTTCTTGGTCCCCGGGGAGCAGCTCGGACTTGTTATTGTCCGAGATCTACAACGAGAGACGGTTGGACACCGAGGGGGCACTTAATTCCAAGCGACATTGTACTGAAATATTTCCTTCCTATTTAATACCGCACAGCTGCTATAAATAATGGTGACTTGAACAACTAAAATCTCCATGACGTGTCATGTTTAAAATATGTATTTTTAGAAATAAGAGGGGCACGGTCTCGGCCATGTGTGTGTGTGGAGTTTGTGCATGTTCTCCCCGTGTCTCAGGGGGTTTTTCTCCGGGTTCTCCGGTTTCCTCCCCCGGTCCAAAAACATGCATGGTAGGTTGATTGGCACCTTGGAAAATTGTCCCTAGTGTATGAATGTGTGTGTGTGTGTGTGTGTGTGTGTCTTGTGATGGGTTGGCATTCCATCCAGGGTGTATCCTGCCTTAATGCCCATAGACTCCTGAGATAGACACAGACTCCCCGTGACCCGAGGGAAGATCCAACCCATCACAGGACACACACACACACACACACACAC
Source organism: Kryptopterus vitreolus (assembly GCA_030449085.1). Taxonomy (NCBI): domain Eukaryota; kingdom Metazoa; phylum Chordata; class Actinopteri; order Siluriformes; family Siluridae; genus Kryptopterus; species Kryptopterus vitreolus. The sequence continues at coordinate 24,474,447 of JACRUU010000013.1, forward strand.
ACACATTCATACACTAGGGATAATTTTCCAAGGTGCCAATCAACCTACTGTGCATGTTTTTGGACCGGGGGAGGAAACCGGAGAACCCGGAGAAAAACCCCCTGAGACACGGGGAGAACCATGTACAAACTCCACATACACATGACCGAGACGGGAATCGAACCCGGACCCTGGCGGTGTGAGGCGAACGTGCTAACCTCTAAACCACCATAGTGCCCCATTCTCGTATAAGAGCAATAAACAAAAATCCGGCTTTTCCGTAACTTTCATTCCTTTTTTTTTATGTTTATTAATGATCTCAAACACATTTGTTTACATTTTATAATGAAATCCTCCTCGTACAAAAAACACGCATGCGTTGTTCGGAGTATAAACGCATGTGGAAACTTTCCAGACGGAAAACGAGGGAGGATTTTGGTGAAAGGAAGCGCTTTTGGCCTAATGTGCATTGGGAAACAAACATCCTGAACATAAATCACTGGCTCTCAAGCAGACGTCCTGTTTACTAACGTTACGGATATACAAATATCTCCTAAAAAAAAAAATTAGCATTCGAAATTTGCATGTTTTACTAAAGTGTAAACAATAAGGAAACTTTATAAGCGACATAATCCGACTGAGCATAAAATCCCGAATTTGTACTCCACAAACTTCCATGTAGTGTTTTAGTTATGGTAGGATTTCACACATTTTGTCCCTCTATAGACACGGTGGTTTAGTGTTTATCACGTTCGCCTCACACCTCCAGGGTCCGGGTTCGATTCCCGTCTCGGCCATGTGTGTGTGGAGTTTGTGCATGTTCTCCCCGTGCCTCAGGGGGTTTTTCTCCGGGTTCTCCGGTTTCCTCCCCCGGTCCAAAAACATGCACGGTAGGTTGATTGGCACCTTGGAAAATTGTCCCTAGTGTATGAATGTGTGTGTGTTGTGTGTGTGTGTGTGTCCTGTGATGGGTTGGCATTCCATCCAGGGTGTATCCTGCCTTAATGCCCATAGACGCCTGAGATAGACACAGACTCCCCGTGACCCGAGGGAAGATCGGATAAAGCGCTAGAAGATGAATGAATGAATGAATGAATGTCCCTCTATACTAAATGGAAACATGCGTTATAGTAAAAACATCATTACTGCGACTGAACATCATAGAAAACGTGTTAATAATAAATAAGCTACGCATTACGAAGTCGCATCGTAGTAACTAAAGTTGGCATTTTAGACAAGTTTACTATGAGCGAGTCGCATGAAATATATATAATTCATTCATTCATTCATCTTCTAGCGCTTTATCCGATCTTCCCTCGGGTCACGGGGAGTCTGTGTCTATCTCAGGCGTCTATGGGCATTAAGGCAGGATACACCCTGGATGGAATGCCAACCCATCACAGGGCACACACACACACACACACACACACATTCATACACTAGGGACAATTTTTCCAAGGTGCCAATCAACCTACCGTGCATGTTTTTGGACCGGGGAGGAAACCGGAGAAATGTCCAGGAATTCTAGCTGTGTGTGTGTGTTTTGTGTTATGAGGCGACGTCGCACGTCAAACACTCTATACGGTCTTATAGTTACACCTGGCTTAACCGTAATGCATAATGTGGCCCACGGTGATGATGAATTCCACACCCCTGATTCTGTAAAAAAAAAAAAAGCCTGACCCTTCCGTAGCTGCTCGTGAGACTGTCATGGGTGCGTTTTGGGTTTACCTTCCTCCAGGTGAGCACCGGGGTGGGAAGGCCGATGGCCTCGCAGCTGAGGAAGACCTGAGCACCGATGACGTTCCAGACCTGACCTGGACCCGTAACAATTACAGGAGCTGAGGCAAAAATGGAGAAAAAAAAAAATATGTGTGAAAAGGTGAAAAAACTTAATCCTAATCCTGTCTGAAAGAAGGGAATTTCAGACCTTCATGGTTACGGACCGGGAGCTGGCACGCTTACACAACACTTGCGCTTCTGGGAGTGTGTGTTTGTGTCGTGTAAACACTGCCTTTTCTATGGCAGTGATATTAATCAATATGTCTCATCTCTTTGGAATCTCAATGTAAGCTCAACTCTAGTGCTCAATTCATTCATTCATCTTCTACCGCTTTATCCGATCTTCCCTCGGGTCACGGGGAGTCTGTGCCTATCTCAGGCGTCTATGGGCATTAAGGCAGGATACACACCCTGGATGGAATGCCAACCCATCGCAGGACACACACACACACATTCACACACACATTCATACACTAGGGACAATTTTCCAAGGTGCCAATCAACCTACCGTGCATGTTTTTGGACCGGGGGAGGAAACCAGAGAACCCCGAGAAAAACCCCCTGAGGCACGGGGAGAACATGCACAAACTCCACACACACATGGCCGAGACGGAAATCAAACCCAGACCCTGGCAGTGTGAGGCGAACGTGCTAACCACTAAACCACCGTGTCCCTATGTATATGTGTGTGTGTATATATATATATATATATATATATATATATATATATATATATATATATATATAGCTATATATATATATATATATATATATATATATATATATATATATACTTGACCAATGAGAGCTGAAAATCACACGTTTTGGAATATTCTCGTGAGCAGCCCGAGGGACGGAGAATGCAGCGAGCTGATACTCGACTGTTTTTAGACTCCTGGGGCTTTTCGAGACTCTCGTGACAACTCAAATATTTTCATTAAATTCCAACCGTTGTGCTCAAAACCATGTACTCAAAAAATGTTTTCGCTTTTAACCAACAAAAAAAAGGATAATTTAATTAAAAATAATCCAATTTAATGACTTACAAGTGGATCATATAGTGAATTAAAAATTGTGCTTGATTCATTCATTCATCTTCTACCGCTTTATCCGATCTTCCCTCGGGTCACGGGGAGTCTGTGCCTATCTCAGGCGTCTATGGGCATTAAGGCAGGATACACCCTGGATAGAATGCCAACCCATCGCAGGGCACACACACACACACACACACACACACACACACACACACACACATTCATACACTAGGGGCAATTTTCCAAGGTGCCAATCAAACTACCGTGCATGTTTTTGGACCGGGGGGGAAACCGGAGAACCCCGGAGAAAAACCCCCTGAGGCACGGGGAGAACATGCACAAACTCCACACACACACATGGCCGAGACGGGAATCGAACCCGGATCCTGGCGGTGTGAGGCGAACGTGCTAACCACTACGCCACCGTGCCCCACAATTGTGCTTGAATTATTATATATTATATATAAGAGATTTGGATAACTAATTTGTAATACTTTTAGAGAGGAAAAAAAAAGAAAAATGCTGAATAAACCATTTAATACGATGATTTTACAAATGATTTATCTTGTATTAAATGCATATAAAAATGAATAATAATGACAATAAAAAATAAAAGTAATGATAAATATAATGAAACTTTTATTCCACTGCCCAAAAGTTATCATTTAAAGTGAGAACAATAATAATTACTCTTATTAATATTCATATTAATAATAATAAAAAATAGCTCAATTGGCTCACTCTCGTATACAAATGTTATTTATAACAATAAAAATAATAAAAACTCAAATGTTTTGGCCCTTTCCCTTAAATTATTGTTAATATTACATAATAATAATAATAATAATAATAATAATAATAATAATAATAATAATAATAATAATAATAATAGCTCAGAAGTTTTGCCTCCGTCTCTTGCAATATTGTTATTATTAATAATAATAATAATAACAATAATAATGGATCAGAAGTTTTTCCTCCCTTACATTATTGTTAATAACAATAATAATAATAATAACAATAATAATAACTCAAAAGTTTTGGCCCCCTCCCTTACATTATTGTTATTAATAATAATAATAATAATAATAACAAAAAACAACAACAATAATAACTCAAAGGTTTTGGCCCCCTCCCTTATATTATTGTTAATAATAATAAATAATAATAATAATAATAATAATAATAATAATAATAATAATAGCTCAGACGTTTTGCCTCCCTCCCTTATATTATTAGTTATAATAATAATAATAATAATAATAATAATAATAATAATAATAATAATAATAATAATAAATAATAACAACTCAAAAAGTTTTGGGCCCCCTCCCTTACATAATTGTTATTATTAATAATAATAATAATAATAACAATAATAATAATAATAATAATAATGATAGCTCAGAAGTTTTGGCCCCCTCCCTCACCTTTGGCACACTTGCCCTTGTTGTTTACGGTAACGGCGGGTTTGTGGCGGCGCTCGGCGAACGCGTTGGCCGCTTTCAGCTCGCACACGCTCCGGTACTACTCCACACCGTCCGATCCGCACACCGCGTAGTCGTCCTTTTTGCACGCGCACACGCCGAGCTCGGGCTTCTTATTCTTCTTCTTCTGCGGGTTTCTTTGCTCCTCGTGTCCCTGTGTCGCTCGGACGCACTCGAAGCCCGGCGCGCGCACCGTGGAGCCGCGGAGCCCGCGCACCCCGCACTGCTCTCCGGCTCCGGCGGCGCACAGCTCGCAGCAGCCGCACGCGTCCGGCACGGGGAACGCGCATCCCGCGGGCGGGCAGCGGGGCGCACGAGCTCGGGTCGCAGGGGCCGCAGGAGCGGGCCACGCGCGGGAGCGCGGCGGCGGCGAGCGCCGGGAGAAGCAGCAAACACACCGACAGCATCGCGATGGGGAACCGGGAGGGGAAGTGTTGGGACCGAGGAACGGAGCTGGGCTACACTGTGAGGCGGTGAGACCACGCCCACTCGGACACGCCCATCACTGATTGGTTGAACTGATCTCAAAGTGCAAATTTCACCATAAAGAATACATTTTGTGGTTTTATCAACATTTAACTTACAAGATTCATCACATCCTCCTCAAAGTCTCCTTATTAAAAAATAATAATAAATAAATAAAATACAATTCTTACTATTCTATTCTCATTATTATATTATTACATGACGTCAAATCTGGCTGGAAAATTCAAGCGACCAAATAGTTGAACTTACAATGCATCATTAATTTATCATTCATTCATCTTCTACTGCTTTATCCGATCTTCCCTCGGGTCACGGGGAGCCTGTGTCTATCTCAGGCGTCTATGGGCATTAAGGCAGGATACACCCTGGATGGAATGCCAACCCATCGCAGAACACACACACACACACACACACACACATTCATACACTAGGGACAATTTTCCAAGGTGCCAATCAAACCTACCGTGCATGTTTTTGGACCGGGGGGAAACCGGAGAACCCGGAGAAAAACCCTCTGAGGCACGGGAAGAACATGCACAAACTCCACACACAAATGGCCGAGACGGGAATCGAACCCGGACCCTGGCGGTGTGAGGCGAACGTGCTGAATCCAAATATAAAGGGGAAAAAATCCATCATTTATTACTTTATCCGCCCCATCACTTAAAATACATCACTTACAGTATTAAAAATAAACGTTAGAGTTGACTTGAGAGAGTTTACTTCCACACAGGAAGGTTCAGGACTCTTTTATAAATATTTTGACCTTGACTTCAAGAACTGGGCTTCCCACCAATCTTTGTGTTTACGCTTCAGAATCCGCCCCCACTTTACATTTACATTTGCGGCATTTGGCAGACGCCCTTACCCAAAGCGACTTACAACTGAGCAATTGAGGGTTAAGGGCCTTGCTCAAGGGTCCACTAGTGGCAGCTTTTCTGGTGGTGGGGTTTGAACCCATGATCTTCCGGTCCAGAGTCCAACACCTTAACCACTGGGCTACACCACCTCACTTTATAAAGTCATCCTGAAGAAGACGAGACTGATGTTGAACGCAGGACACACGATTTTTATTTGATGTATTTCGTGACGAAGGCGGCGGCGATGTCCCTGTAGGGCGTGTGAGAGTCCGAGCGCGACGGCGGGATTCGGCAGAGGGAACGGAAACGTGGGGAACGCAGGAGCAGGTTGTGAGCGAGACCGATGCAGCTGGAGCTGAGCCAATACAGAGCCATGGACTAGAGTGAAGAAAGAGGGGGAAACGAGAGATAGAGAGAGCGAGAGAGAGAGAGAGAGAGAGAGAGAAAACACAGTATCAATAATGTGTTTGTATTAGCAAGAAACGAAGCGTCATTGGGGTTTTACGGAGACGAGAAGCACAGTGATGTAAATTGTATAAGTATACCTTCCTATAGTATATATTCCTCTGATCGACACTTCAGCAGGTTTATTCTTTAGTTTCTCCATGGAATTCTCACAATGCTTTTTTTTTATATTTTCCACCCACATCAAACCTCTAACATAACATTTTTTGTTTAATTGCAACTTTATTTCTTGCAAACTTATTTCTTATGAGCCTAACCCACTAACAAATTCCACCCCCCCCACTAACAAATTCCAGTTTTATCCATAATTCCATAAAGTTTTTACAGTACCGAATATTTCTTTTTTCTTTTTTTTCCACAATACCGAATATTTATTTTTTTCTTTTCCACAATTCCGAATTTTCCTTTTCCACAATTCCGAATTTTTCTTTTTCACAATTCCGAATTTTTCTTTTTTTCTTTTCCACAATTCCAAATTTTTATTTTCCATAATACCGAATATTTCTTTTTTTTCTTTTCCACAATTCCGAATTTTCCTTTTCCACAATTCCGAATTTTTCTTTTCCACAATTCTGAATTTTTCTTTTCCACAATTCCGAATTTTTCTTTTCCACAATTCCGAATTTTTCTTTTACACAATTCCGAATTTTTCTTTTACACAGTACCGAATATTACTTTTTTTTTCTTTTCCACAATTCCAAATTTTTCTTTTCCACAATACCGAATATTTCTTTTTTCTTTTCGACAATTCCGAATTTTTCTTTTCCACAATTCCGAATTTTTCTTTTTCACAGTACCGAATATTTCTTTTTTTTTTCTTTTCCATAATACCGAATATTTCTTTTTTTTCTTTTCCACAATTCCGAATTTTTCTTTTCCACAATTCCGAATATTTGTTTTTTTTTCTTTTCCACAATTCCAAATTCCTTCTTTTCCACAATACCGAATATTTCTTTTTTCTTTTCCACAATTCCAAATTCTTCTTTTCCACAATACCAAATATTTATTTTTTCGGAATTTTTTTCCCACACAAATCTGTTTTTGTTTATTCTTTGTTTTTTCAACAAATACAACCCCCCCAATCCTATTTTTTTTTCAGAAATGCAAATTTTTTCCCCACAATTCCTAAATTTAAAATTTTTTTTTTTTTTTTTACAAATGCAATTTTTTCCCCCATAAATCACCATTTTTTTCAACAAATCCAACATTTTTTCCACATAAATTCAAATTTATTATATTTTTTTATTTGACTTCATTTCCCGCCCTTTATTTCTTATGGTTCTGAATTTATTTCCGGCACTTCTGTCTTTATTTCTCGCGATTCCAACTTCTCAAAATTCCAGCTTTATTTCTAGTGATCCAGACATTTTCCTCACAATTCCGTCTAGATTCAGACTTAAAAGCGATCAAAGCGATCTACGCAGCGAACACTCGTCCCAGACATCACGCTCGGGATTTTTCCGTGTAACAGCGTAGATGTGCACGATGTTCTCAGGGAAGATAAGTAAACATCGTAACGTGAGCCGCATGTCGTGTTTGTTCAGCCATAGACATGAAAGCATGAATGATAACTTATAGTAGAGATAAACGTCTTAAACGTATCAGACGCCCCGACCACCCGTCCCCCCCCCCCCCCCCCCCCCCCCCCCCCCCCCCACCTCGGGTCCCAGTCCCCCTTTTTTCTCCCCCAGTCTTCTCCAGCCGCCGGAAATCAGTCCCAGCATCTTTGCAGGCACTCGCCTCCGTTATGTAACGGCACGTCAAAGACACAACAGTGTCCTCACTACGATCATGATACTGATTGAGATGAAACGGAGAGAGAGAGAGAGAGAGAGAGATAAAGATAAGAGCACATCTTCTATCGCTACAGCTGCACTGTATGGAGAACAATATTGTGGACATGCGGCCATATGTGTTATTCTTATTCTTATTATTATTCATTATATAAAACGGAGACTTTGCGCAGTTTGTGGCAAAACAACACACTTGTAATATTGAAAGCAACACACAGAAAACGCACAACACACACACACACACACACACACACACACACACACACACACACACACACACACACAGAGCCTGATCAGAGACTGATACAAGTAAACAAAGAAAGATATACAAGCACATACAGACACGCAGAGAAACAGCAGACGAAGACACACACACACACACACACATAGAAACATGCGCACAAAGACAACAGACAGACACAGACACACACACACACACACACTCACAGACAATACACACACACAACACACACACACACACACACACACACACACACACAGATTGATAAGGTAAAAAAAAAAGAAACACATACAAAGACAAACACACACAGACACACACACACACTCACACACTCACTCACACACTCACACTCACACACGGATACAGGTAAACAAAGGCACACACACACAACACACACACACACACACACACACACACACACACCACACCACACACAGGTAAAAAAAAAACACAAAAAGAAAAAGACAACACACACACACACACACAATCACTCACTCACTCACACACACTAACACACACACTCACACACACACACACACACACTCACTCACCACTCTCACACAATCACTCACTCACTCAGATGGATACAGGTAAACAAAGGCGAACACACACAAACACACACACCACACACACACACACACACACACACACACACATACAGGTAAAAAGAAACACGTACAAAGACAAAGACACACACACACACACACACTCACTCACCTCACTCACACACTCACTCACAGACACTCACCACACAAAACCCCACTCACAACACACTCACAACTACAAACACTCACACACTCACTACAATCAGACATCAGACACACCACACACCACACACACACACTCACACACTCACACACAGCCCTAACACACAGAAGCACACTCACACACACACACACTCACACGGATACAGGTAAACAAAGGCGCACACGCACACACACACACACACACACACACACACACACACACACACACACACACACACACACACACACATAACACAAAAAAAAGAAACACATACAAAGACAAAGACAAACAAACACACGCACACACACACACACACACACACACACACTCACTCACTCACTCACATACTCACTCACACACACTCACACGGATACAGGTAAACAAAGACGCGCACACACACACACACACACACACATACACACACACTCGGATACAGATAAACAAAGGCGTGCACACACACACACACACACACACCACACACACACACTCACTCACACTCACACTCACTCACTCACTCACTCACTCACTCACTCACTCACTCACTCACTCACTCACTCACTCACTCACTCACTCACTCACTCACTCACTCACTCACTCGGATACAGATAAACAAAGGCGCACACACACACACACACACACACACACACACACACACACACACACATACAGACACTCACAGACGGATACAGGTAAACAAAGGCGCACACACAAACACACACACACACACACACACACAAACACACACACACACACAGACGACTCACAGAAGGCACAGTGGCGGCTAAAGGAATCATGACCAGAGAGATTCCTCTGATGAAGTTGGTCACATACTTCCGAAACGTCGATTGTTCCAGCTTGCTCAGTGCGTACAACACCTGCCGAAAAACCCAACACACACACACACACACACACACACACACACACATTCATAACTACATACCAGAACATATGCACATATACATACAGGTCTGAACACAAACCCTGTCACAAATGTTGTGTAGAGAGTGAAAAGAGTGTATTTGATACATTGTGTGTGTGTGTGTGTGTGTGTGTGTGTGTGTGTGTGTGTGTGTGTGTGTGTGTGTGTGTGTGTGTGACACCACATTCAATGTCATTTACTTTACTACAGGCAAAAACATCAGGAATAGGAAAACCGCACCCTTCTCTCAGCTGTATTGTTTATTGAAAATGTGTGTGTGTGTGTGTGTGTGTGTGTGTGTGTGTGTGTGTGTGTGTGTGTGTGTGTGTGTGTGTGTGCGCGTATGTGTGCGTATGTGTGCGTATGTGTGCGTAAGTGTGCGCTTCAGGTTTCCTCTTGTCATATCTGGGGCAGGGGCAAAAATATTCCCTTTGTGACAGAAAAAAAGATCTCACACTCACTAACACACACACACACACAACACACACACACACACACACACACACACACACGTACCTCAGTGATAAGCAGGTTGATGAGGCCCAGAGACACGGGGATGATCCAGGTCGAGTCCGGTACGGTGAGATCAGGAAACCAGAGAGCGCCACCTGCTGCCAGCTCCTGCTGTAATCCTTCACACACACACACACACACACACACAAGCAATCCCAAATGAGATATATCTCATATACACACAAAAATCTCAGGTACCTCGGGACGCGATTTTACCAGTCTGGACGTGCTCCAATCCCGCGCTGACGTTGCGCAGGGCGAGAGAGATGGACACCCACATGGGCAGCTGCACCCAGACGAGCAAAGTGGCCTTGAAAGGGTGGCAGTTGTCCCTCACGTACAGCTCGGACACGATCCGTCGCAGATTCTTCTTAAAGTGATACCTGCAAATTGACAAAGTGAGACGTTTTTTGCCGCATGGGTTTATTTTGGGCACATCGTTACATTGTGAAGCTAGTAACGGATAAACCGACACGCCCTGATACGCTGCACAAATCTTAGCTGTTGTATTGCAACATAGTAAAGTCTAAGAGATAATAGCCAAGATTACATAAATAATTACTAGCTAACATTCTGAACGGTATTTTGCCATTACACCACATATTAACAGAATTTAGTCTACGCAATACTTGCTAGGATTATAAATAATTACTAGCTAACATTATGAACAGTATCTTGCTAATACACCACATCCTGTCAGAATTTATCCTAGCTAGCGATACTAGCAAGGGTAACATAAATAATTACTAGCTAACATTCTGAACGGTATTTTGCTAATACACCACATCCTGACAGAATTTACTTCTAAGCGATACTAGCAAGGATAACATAAATAATTACTAGCTAACACTCTGAACGGTATTTTGCTAATACAACCACATCCTGACAGAATTTAGTCTAACGCAATACTTGCTAGGATTATAAATAATTACTAGCTAACATTATGAACGCTATTTTGCTAATACACCACATCCTGACAGAATTTACTCTAAGCGATACTAGCAAGGATAACATAAATAATTACTAGCTAACACTCTGAACAGTATCTTGCTAATACACCACATCCTGACAGAATTTACTCTAAGCGATACTAGCTAGGATGACATAAATAATTACTAGCTAACACTCTGAACGGTATCTTGCTAATACACCACATCCTGTCAGAAATTATCCTAGCTAGCGATACTAGCTAGGATAACATAAATAATTACTAGTTAACATTCTGAATGGTATTTTGCCATTACACCACATATTGACAGAATTTACTCTAAGCAATACTTGCTAGGATTATAAATAATTACTAGCTAACGTTCTGAACGGTATATTGCTAATACACCACATCCTGTCAGAATTTAGTCTACGCAATACTTGCTAGGATAACATAAATCATTACTAGCTAACTTTCTGAACGGTATTTTGCTAATACATTATATCCTGACAGAATTTACTCTAAGCGATATTAGCAAGGATAACATAAATAATTACTAGCTAACACTCTGAACAGTATCTTGCTAATACACCACATCCTGTCAGAATTTATCCTAGCTAGCGATACTAGCTAGGGTTATAAATAATTACTAGCTAACACTCTGAACGGTATTTTGCTAATACACCACATCCTGACAGAATTTACTCTAAGCGATACTAGCAAGGATAACATAAATAATTACTAGCTAACACTCTGAACAGTATCTTGCTAATACACCACATCCTGACAGAATTTATCCTAGCTAGCGATACTTGCTAGGATAACATAAATAATTACTAGCTAACATTCTGAATACTATCTTGCTAATACACCACATCCTGACAGAATTTACTTTAAGCGATACTAGCGAGGATAACATAAATAATTACTAGCTAACACTCTGAACGGTATTTTGCTAATACACCACATCCTGACAGAATTTAGTCTACGCAATACTTGCTAGGATAACATAAATAATTACTAGCTAACATTCTGAACGGTATTTTGCTAATACACCACATCCTGTCAGAATTTAGTCTACGCAATACTTGCTAGGATAACATAAATAATTACTAGCTAACATTCTGAATGGTATTTTGCCATTACACCACATATTGACAGAATTGACTTTAAGCGATACTAGCGAGGATAACATAAATAATTACTAGCTAACATTCTGAACTGTATTTTGCTAATACAACACATCCTGACAGAATTGAGTCTACGCAATACTTGCTAGGATTATAAATAATTACTAGCTAACATTCTGAACGGTATTTTGCTAATACACCACATCCTGTCAGAAATTATCCTAGCTAGCGATACTAGCTAGGATAACATAAATAATTACTAGTTAACATTTTGAACGGTATTTTGCCATTACACCACATATTGACAGAATTTACTCTAAGCGATACTTGCTAGGATTATAAATAATTACTAGCTAACGTTCTGAACGGTATATTGCTAATACACCACATCCTGTCAGAATTTAGTCTACGCAATACTTGCTAGGATAACATAAATCATTACTAGCTAACTTTCTGAACGGTATTTTGCTAATACATTATATCCTGACAGAATTTACTCTAAGCGATATTAGCAAGGATAACATAAATAATTACTAGCTAACACTCTGAACGGTATTTTGCTAATACACCACATCCTGCCAGAATTTATCCTAGCTAGCGATACTAGCAAGGATAACATAAATAATTACTAGCTAACATTCTGAACGGTATCTTGCTAACACACCACATCCTGACAGAATTTACTTTAAGCGAAACTAGCTAGGATAACATAAATAATTACTAGCTAACATTCCGAACGGTATTTTGCTAATACACCACATCCTGTCAGAATTTAGTCTACGCAATACTTGCTAGGATTATAAATAATTACTAGCTAACATTCTGAAAGGTATCTTGCTAATACACCACATCCTGACAGAATTTTATCTAAGCGATACTTGCTAGGATTAGCACGGATAGCATCGGCTAGTTAAACCCTAGCGTTTCGTTTTTTTCTGAAACTACTAGCTATCGTTTATGATGCTAGTCAGTGGATTAAAATGTTGCCGTAGATCACGTACAAAATCCTAACAGGCTGTAGAGTCTAAACTAGGGTAACCAGACAGACAATGTAAATTAACTACTAGCTAGCATTCTGAGCTAGCAAATATACCACACAGACAGAGCTGGCTAGCTGGCGTTCTGATAGTAGCTAGCTAATTCACCTCAGCGGGTATACGTGCTAGCTAGCGCCATTTAGAAGCTACCTAGGACAACCTGACATCGTTTACACAGAGCTTGTTAGCTTTTTAGCTAGCTAGCTAGTCATAGTATTGCTCAGACTATAACGTCTATCAGGATGTGGTATGTTCATGGCGAGATCTTGGTTTTAGTGTCCAAAAACAGAAGAATAAAATGTAAATAAGGTTAATTTCGATAAAATTTAAAACCAAAAAGCTTTTCACTGGAGTCGGTGCTTTGTGGAATAATCAACATTTATCACTTAGTACCTGCACATTTTCTCAGACCAGCCCTTTTCTTTTGCCCTGACTGAGACCTCGTAGCGTAGCCGGTGCGCCAGCACTGCGACTTCCTTCTGTACGCCTTCAATCTGGCTGAGAGAAAAACAAACGGATCCGTTATTCACCTGCTCAGACAACATTTATAAAAAAGAGCGTTTCGTTTTATTGTCACAACAATATACATAAATATAACATAATATAGATAACAATATAGTTGTTTTTGTATACCTCATGTGGCATAATGAACATTTGACAACCGTTTTAATTACTGGAATGCAAATAAAAAGACTCTTCAGGGCAAAAAGAAATCCCCCAGCATTCCGAACAGAATTATTTCCAGAAGCGTGACCCGCTCTGACCCTCGTGCACTGTTCTGAACAACGGCCAAGAGATTAAAAACAGAAACGCAGACGTGGGAAATAAGGAGCTTCTGGGAAAAAAGCATGAATGCGAAGACACGGGCAAATTCTACTGTAAACTACACCGAACATCTCGTGTTATTGCACCATTTTAACACTATTTTCTGTCGTAATAATTTCCACTATTGTGGGAAAATGTTTCACTAGATTATGTTGACATTTGTCCTATGTTCAGCCACAAAATGTGTTCGTAAAGGTTTGACTTCGATACGATACCGAGATGATATATTGCGATACCAATAGCAAATCGATACTATGCAAAAAAATAATAATAATAACAGAAACTAAATAATGGAAATGAAACTTGTTGAAGCAAAGTAGAACTGTTTAAACGAAAAAAAATAACACAACAAAAAACAAATAAATATAAACATTTTAAATGTTGTTATTTACAAAGCTAGCACAATTCATTCAATTGCCATTCACATGACGCCCCTTAGAGCCCCCTATATTGCGCAACACATATACATAGAAGCGGCGTCCCAATACTTTTGACCAAGCAATGCATTTAATCCTGTGTTAGAGGGGGGAAATAAACTACAACACATAAATAGAGCAGATATTTAGGATGAGACGGAGATAAACAATAACAAGTCGGAGTGTGTTTACTGCAAGGTCGGGTTGTGTTCATTATACGTCTTCATGATGGGAGGATGAGAACAACTCGAGAGACGCAAAAACGTAGCTGAGGAGATAAATCCCCTATTAATAACTAAGGGAAATGTTATGTTTGAAAGCCAACCTTTATTATCATGCTTAAAATTACATTTTTGCTAAGGACCATAGTTTAGGGATTTTTGCTTTAAA
>JACRUU010000013.1:24496978-24501978 GCA_030449085.1 Kryptopterus vitreolus
CCTGTCTCGGTCATGTGTGTGTGTGGAGTTTGTGCATGTTCTCCCCCTGTGCCTCAGGGGTTTTTTTCTCCGGGTTCTCTAGTTTTCCCCCGGTCCAAAAACAGGCACGGTAGGTTGATTGGCACCTTGGAAAATTGTCCCTAGTGTGTGAATGTGTGAATATGTGTGAATGTGTGTGTGTGTGTGTGCCCTGCGATGGGTTGGCATTCCATCCAGGGTGTATCCTGCCTTAATGCCCATAGACGCCTGAGATAGGCACAGACTCCCCGTGACCCGGATCGGATAAAGATCGGATAAAGCGCTAGAAAATGAATGAATGAATGAATTCATCTTCTACCGCTTTATCCGATCTTCCCTCGGGTCACGGGGAGTCTGTGTCTATCTCAGGCGTCTATGGGCATTAAGGCAGGATACACCCTGGATGGAATGCCAACCCATCACAGGACACACACACACACACACACACACACACACACATTCATACACTAGGGACAATTTTTCCAAGGTGCCAAGTCAACCTACCTGTGCATGTTTTTGGACCGGGGGAGGAAACCGGAGAACCCGGAGAAAAAAACCCCCTGACGCACGGGGAGAACATGCACAAACTCCACACACACATGGCCGAGACGGGAATCGAACCCGGACCCTAGCGGTGTGAGGCGAACGTGCTAACCACTAACGCCACCGTGCCCCTTATTATTATTATTATTAGTAGCAATTTAGGATGACAATGAAAATACTAGAAGATATATGTGGGTTCTGTTTGACTCTCCTCACCCGATCTGATGTGATGATCGATGTCGTCCACTTTAATGATGGCGTCCGCAATTCCAGCCTTGGTGTCTTTATCACTGATGACTCCTTTAATGCCTCGGTGAACCTGCGCATTGTCGAAAATGTAAACATTTTAGCTCAATCTGTGATTTCTATCAATGTTCTCTTTAATATACAAAATTTCATTTTGTTATATTTTTATTTTATACATTCATATGATTTAGTTGTTTGTAGCTTGTTTAGTAAGCAGGATGTATGTAATATACAATACTTATAATATATATATATATATATATACAAAATAAAATAAAGCGACAAACAATATACAAATAAATAAAGTACTGAATAAATAAATTAAGCAATGCATATATAAAGCAACAAATAACTAACTAACTAAATAAATATAAATAAAGCAATTAATTAATTAAGCAATAAATGAAGCAATAGATAAAGAAATAAAGCAATAAATAAATAATACACTGTTCATTATACTGATAATTATTTCCTTACTTTAAAACTTCATTTTTATATTATCATTGCTAATATTCTATAGGTTTTTATAGATACTGTACATTGTAATAATAACAAATAAGTCTTGTATTTTTATTATGGTTAATTTATTATATTATTATTCTATTTGATTCATTATTCCAATAAATGCACACACACACACACAATATATATATATATATATATAGATATATCTATATATAGATATATACATTTATTATTAATAATTATATAATTAATTATATTTATATATATTATATAAAATTTAATATTAATTAATTATATAATTATTCATTAATTTTCTGGGTTTTTTTCTTATAAACATGAACATGACATGGTGTTCAATATTCATTCATTCATTCATCTTCTACCGCTTTGTCCGATCTTCCCTCGGGTCAATCAACCTACCGTGCATGTTTTTGGACCGGGGGAAGAAACCGGAGAACCCGGAGAAAAACCCCCTGAGGCACGGGGAGAACATGCACAAACTCCAAACACACATGACCGAGATGGGAATCGAACCCGGACCCTGGCGGTGTGAGGCGAACATGTTAATCACTAAACCACCGTGCCCCCTGGTGTTCAACTTGCAATAAGTTATTTAAAAATGACTGAAAAAAAAAATTCTTTATTTTAAAATGAATTTTTAAAAAAATTATCATTCTATACATTATATTATCATTTCTAATACTCTACAGGTTTTTATAGACATTTTACATATTTATTAATTATGTAAAATATAATATTTTACATAATATAAATTCATTGTTATTAATTATGAGTTTGTTATTAACACATGTTTTATCTTGTTATCTTTATTTAAAACCTTTTTCATTTATAATTATTAAGTTTGATTCATTATTCCAATACATCCACACTTTAAATAAATAAATAAATAAATAGAATAGTTTTGTAGTACAACATGCAGAACGAGGACCTGTTCCATGTAGACCAGCAGCGACTCGCGGTTGTTCTCCCACTCGGTGGGCAGCTCGCTGGCGTGAGGGAATTTATCACACGAGAGCTCGACGGTCACCTCGAAGCAGTTTGTGTGCAGGTAGCTGAAGTCGTTCATGCCTGTGGAAGGACAACAAAATAAACAAATAAATAAATAAATCACAAGCGGACTATTAAAACTGTTGCAAAACAAACATTGGCATTAAATTCTCCAGTTCGAGAAACTTCCGGAATATAACAGAAAATATCTTTATGAGAAAAATGCAATTTAAAGTGACTTTTTCCCAAACGCGGTGATGTCAGCGTGTTTAATTTGGATGGAAGGAGTCTCCAGTGTCAGCGCAGCGTAATGGCCAAACGTAAAGCTAACCGCACATTTAACACTCACTCCCGGGCACCGTGTGCCAGTTGGCTCCGTTGACGATGTTGTTTTGCCGAGTGAAGTCCTTGTTGTGGCACGGCCGGCGGTGCGGGTTGGACATGACGTGGTTGGTGCTGGCGTACACGGTGGCGAGCCAGCGGAAGAAGCTGTCGTCCGGGGTGGGGGTGTGTTCGCGGGGAGCCCAGTCTCGCGCCATGTCGAACGGGTACGTGACCACCAACTCGCCGCCGTGCAGGTTGGCGCTCAGGACGAAGGGGATAGACTTCATCCAGTCGATCGCCAAGCGCGTCTCCGCCGCCACCTACAGCCGTTTGTTAGTAAACAACAACAGGACAATGGTTCAGGTGAGAGGCGCGTCTGCCTGTCGACTGTGCGTGCACGTCTTGTGCTGCCATCTGCTGGCACATGTTTGTAACGGACCTCATTTTATCATCTTTCTACCCACCAAAGCGTCGGATGAAGTGTACTGTTTGGGAAGAGGGATGTAATGGTTAATGAGCTTCGACTTGTCCGTCTCGAGCTCCATGGCGTCCCACATCTCCGAGTTCAGATTGGCAAAATTGTTGTTCATGTCGTAACCTTCATAGCTGAAACGACCCAGGGCCCAGCCACTGAGCTCGGATCCCTGGAGATCACACACACACACACACACACACACACACACACACACATATGTGTCCGCATTAACGAACCTTCTGAACCCAAGCTATAGTGAATGTCCATCCGGAGGGGATTGAAACCCACCTTCTTGTAGGCCATCTCGTAGCCGTCAGGGTTCATGGAGGGCAGCAGGTGGATGCGAGTCTCTTTGACCAGATGGACAATGCGCTGGTTGCCTTGTTTGTACTCGTGACAGATGTACTGCATCAGGTTCAGCAGCAGCTCTCGCCCCAGAACCTCATTCCCGTGCATCCCTGCCACGTAGCGGAACTCCGGCTCGCCTGTAGAGGGCGGAAGAGGACACCATTTACCATGATACACAATTTGAGGACGCAATGTCCATATAATATCCAGAAAAAGAATGAGGGTGCCAATACTTTTGTTCCAAGAAATGTGATGTTCGTTTTTTTTCTTCTTGTTTTTTTTAAATGAAGGAAGGAATTATATATCATTTATATTTATATTTAAATTTATATAAATAAACAATTTTCATAAATGTTAAATATTATTTAATAGTAACTATAAACAATTTTTATAAATATTAAATATTACTCAATAGTACTAATAAACTATTTTAATAAATATTAAATATTATTTAATAATTCTTTCCTTTGTAAAAATAAAAGAAGGTTATAATTCTGTTATCTGTAATTTATTATATTAAATTATATAAAAAATATTAGCAAACATTTTACGGTATTTACGGTACAATATTAGCATTAACATTTTACATTTTACGTAACACCAAGTTAAATGCACAAGAAGAAGTAGAAGAAAAGAAGAAGATGAAAAAGAAAAAAGAAGGGAAAAAGAAGATAAAAGAAGAAAAGAAGAAGAAAAAGAAGAAGAAAAAAAAGAAGAAGAAAAAGAAGAGGAAGGGAAAAAGAAGTAAAAGAAGAAAAAGTAGTAAAAGAAGAAAAAGTAGTAAAAGAAGAAAAAGAAGAAATAGAAGATGAAAAAGAAGGGGAAAAGAAGAAGAAAAAGAGGTAAAAGAAGAAAAAGAAGTAAAAGAAGAAAAAGAAGAAAAAGAAGTAAAAGAAGAAGAAGTAAAAAAGAAGAAAAAAAAAAGAAGTAAAAAGAAAAAGAAAAAGAAGTCAAAAAGAAGAAAAGAAGAAAAGAAAAGAAGAAAAAGAAGAAAAAAGAAGTAACCAAAGAATAAGAAGAATAGAAAAAAGAAGAAAAAGAAAAAAAGAAGAAAAAGAAAGAAGAAAAAGAAGTAAGAAAAAGAAGAAAAAGAAGAAGAAGAAAAAGAAGAAGAAAAAGAAGAAAGAAGAAAAGAGAAAAAAGAAAAAAAAAGAAAAAGAAGAAGAAAAAGAAGTAAAGAAGAAAAAGAAGAAGAAAAAGAAGAAGAAAAAAAGAAGAAGAAAAAAAGAAGAAAAAAAAAGTAAAGAAAGAAGAAGAAAAGAAGTAAAAAAAGAAAAAAAAGAAGAAAAAAAGAAGAAAAAGAAGAAGAAGAAAAAGAAGTAAAAAAGAAGGAAGAAAAGAAGGAGAAAAAGAGGAAGAAAAGGAAGGAGAAAAAGAATAAGAAAGAAGAAAGAAGAAAGAAGAAAAAGAAGAAGAAAAAGAAGTAAAGAAGAAAAAGAAGAAAAAGAAGAAAGAAAAGTAAAAAAAGAAGAAAAAAAAAAAGAAGTAAAGAAGTAAAGAGAAAAAGAAAAAGAAGTAAAGAAGAAGAAGAAGAAAAGAGAAAAAAAGTAAAGAAGAAGAAAAAGAAAAAAAG
>JACRUU010000013.1:24506978-24511978 GCA_030449085.1 Kryptopterus vitreolus
ATGTGTGGTTTCAAAATACAACATATAAACATGTTTTAATGTAGAAAAAGCCAACTCCATACACCATACATGCTCTTATACACATACACCATATGTGCTCTTATAATGCCATTGTGTCATTATCACTATTGCAAGCCCATATCTTTCCCACCCTTCATTTGGGATGCTTTTGAGCCCCCCATCCCCAAGGACAAGTTAATTGAATCCCCAATAATGCACCAGTTCGGGGAAGAACCACATCTGGCCGGAAAAAAACAATCCCAATACTTTTGCTCATATCGTGTGCATTCATTCATTCATTCATTCATTCATTCATCTTCTACCTCTTTATCCGATCTTCCCTCGGGTCACGGGGAGTCTGTGTCTATCTCAGGCGTCTATGGGCATTAAGGCAGGATACACCCTGGATGGAATGCCAACCCATCACACACACACACACACACACATTCATACACTAGGGACAATTTTCCCAAGGTGCCAATCAACCTACCATGCATGTTTTTAGACTGGGGAGGAAACTGGAGAACCCGGAGAAAAACCCCCTGAGACACAGGGAGAACATGCACAAACTCCACACACACATGGCCGAGACGGGAATCGAACCCGGACCCTGGCGGACGTGTGAGGCGAACGTGCTAACCACTAAATTGTGAGTAATTCTTGGCAGGTGTACATTTGCGTGTCTCTCACCCAGCTCGTGTCGGCCCGGGTTATCGGAGATCTCCATCACGTACAGTTTCAGGCCCTTGTAGCTCTTCCCGATGCTGTAGACGCGCGTTATGTCCGGACAAGCCTCGTTCACCGACCTCATCAACTGGAAAACATGATTAATGTCAAAGCAAGAAATCCAGCCCGTGGAGGGAAGCATTGGGTTTCGTCAGTGTATGATCTTTTTATGATATGATGTTTATTAGGGACTTTATTAGTGACATTTTTCTCCTCATATCGAAGTATTGCTTGGAAGGTGGGGTCAGAACGCAGGGTCAGCCATGATACAGCGCCCCCTGGAGCACAGAGGGTTAAGGGCCTTGCTCAAGGGACCCAAGAGAGGCAGCTTGGTGATACCGGGGCTCGAACCCCCGACCTTCCGATCGGCATCCCAGCACCCTTAAACCACTGAGCTCCACCCCTCCCCCCTCAAGATGTCATGGTAGCTGCAAATATGCATATATATATATAATAACAAATAAAATGAATGTTTATGGTTTGTTTATTTTATATATATATATATATATATATATATATATATATATATATATATGGTTATTGTTATATTATATTTCTAAAGTGTTCGTTTAATGATTGTTTTTTTTTACTTAACTTTGGATTGGGTTTAATGAAATGAAATGGTGAGCAAATTATTAATTTCGATTGGTTATTTATTTTGTTATTTAATTTTGTTTATTTACAATAAAACAATTTGAACAAATATTAAACGAAAATATATTTAATAATTCCTTCCGTCGTTAAAAAAAAGGCGCCTGTAAACATTTTAATCACATTCGATTAAAAATATTAACAAACATTTCATGGGTTGCCATAGCAACACCCAGTTTAAATATTTCATGCCAATACTGAAAATCCCTCCATTTCTCCATTAATAATAATAATAATAATAATAATAATAATATTATTATTATTATTATTGTTATTATTTATACTACTACTATGCTATGCAAATAAAAATAATACTAATAATTATTAAATAATTACATTAAAAATTGAACAATAATAAAAATAAGAAGAAGAATAATCCATACAAACTATTTTTAAATTAAATAATAATAATAAAGATAATTATTAAAAAAATAAATAAATAAATGAAAGAAAGTTCAAATGAAAAGAAAAAGTTATTTTTACAGTTCCAAAATGCATTTTAAAATATAAATAAATAAAGGTCTACACTCTGATTGGACAACATGATTTGATTATAAAGATTTTATCCCAACTATCACTATTTAATTATTTGCCTTTCTTCATGCATTATTTTCGCAAGCAAAATCTATACATTGTGATGCACGCAGCATGGTACTGATATTTTATTTATTTATTTATTTTCACAAATCTCTCTTTCTCACCTCTTTTTTTTTTTAATAATTTATTCACTAAATCTAGTCACTAGTGACGGGCGCAGA
Source organism: Kryptopterus vitreolus (assembly GCA_030449085.1). Taxonomy (NCBI): domain Eukaryota; kingdom Metazoa; phylum Chordata; class Actinopteri; order Siluriformes; family Siluridae; genus Kryptopterus; species Kryptopterus vitreolus. Next base: position 24,509,114 of record JACRUU010000013.1, read on the forward strand.
TCGGTGTTATGGTCGTGGTTATTTACACAGGACAGGTCTGGAGTAATATGTATCTTCTGGTGAGTGTGGTGAACCTCGGTACACAATCCGACACCAGGAACCCCGAGCGCCACATTCTACAAACTTCGCTTCGCAAACGTCACACGTAGGCAAGAAGTTTCACTTCAGGCACTGGAGATTTCTATTTCCTCCAGTTTAACTTCAAAACATGCATTTCATGAGAAACCACAGTGCGACCAAACCCTACACTCTGATTGGTCGGAAAGATTGCGTCATTTTTGATATAAGCACTGGGCCAGTTCGAGCTGCTACGTAAACATCATCGTATGGTTTTAATGGCATAGTTAAAGATGAATGCAATAATACGGATATGTGTTTTTTTTTTTATCGTAAGGGAAAATTCAGCCTCATGTTTACATAACAAGCATGTGGTGAATGAACGTACCTTCCTCATTTCCGTATAATTGTGATGTCCGAAGTCCAGTTTTGCCCGTTCGCTTTCTTCCACCTGCCTTTGGTGAAGTTTATTTGGGTCTAAAGAGAGACAAAGAGAGACGAAGAGAGATAAAGAGAGACAAAGAGAGACGAAGGGAGACGGGTTTTAAAGAATGAATTCACAACAAAGTCTGTAGAAATTCAATTATATTCAAACAACGAGGAAGAAACATATAGTAAAATAATAACTTTATTATATATTATATAAATATATATTAAATAAAATAAAAAAACATTAACCCTTAATCCTAAACACCCTAATGCTAACCCTAACGCCCATTATCCTAACACCCTAACACCCTAACCCATAACCCTAACACTAATCAAAACCCTTCACCCTAACCCATAACACTACCCTTACCCTAACCCTAACCCTAACCCTAACCCTAACCCTAAACACCCTACCCTTACCCTAACACCCTAACCCTAAAATTAACAAAACCACTAACCCTAACACCCTAACCCATAACACTAACCCTTACCCTAACACCCTAACCCTAAAATTAACAAAACCACTAACCCTAACATCCTAACACCCTAACCCATAACACTAACCCTACCCTTACCCTTAACCCTAACACCCTAACCCTAACCCTTACCCTAACACTAACCCATAACACTAACCCTTACCCTAACACCCTAACCCATAACACTAACCCTTACCCTAACACCGTAACCCATAACACTAACCCATAACACTAACTCTTACCCTAACACCGTAACCCATAACACTAACCCTTACCCTAACACCCTAACCCTAAAATTAACAAAACCACTAACCCTAACACCCTAACCCATAACACTAACCCTTACCCTAACCCTAACACCCTAACCCTAACCCTAACACCAATAACCCATAACACTAACCCTAACCCTAACACCCTAACCCTAAAATTAACAAAACCACTAACCCTAACACCCTAACACCCTAACCCATGACACTAACCCTTACCCTAACCCTAACACCCATAACCCTAACACCCTAACCTATAACACTAACCCTTACCCTAACACCCTAACCCATGACACTAACCCTTACCCTAACACCGTAACCCATGACACTAACCCTTACCCTAACACCGTAACCCATGACACTAACCCTTACCCTAACACCGTAACCCATGACACTAACCCTTACCCTAACACCCTAACCCATGACACTAACCCTTACCCTAACACCGTAACCCATGACACTAACCCTTACCCTAACACCGTAACCCATGACACTAACCCTTACCTCTAACACCCTAACCCATGACACTAACCCTTACCCTAACACCCTAACCCATAACACTAACCCTAACCTAATACTAACACCCTAACCCTAACACCCTAACACTAAAACTAACCAAAATCCCCTAACCCTAACACCCTAACATAACCTAACCCTAACCCTAACCCTAACCCAACCCTAACCCTAACCCTAACACCCTAACCCTAACACCCTAACCCATAACCACTAACCCTAACCCTAAAACTAAAACCCTAACCCTAACAAACCTAAACTAACCCTAAACCCTAACCCATAACACTAACCAAAACCCCTGTGTGTGTGTGTGTGTGTGTGTGTGTGTGTGTGTGTGTGTGTGTGTGTGTGTGTGTGTGTGAGATGACCATACCCGGGATCGTGCAGCCCAACACTTCGGCACGCAAGCAGATGGTTCCGTTTGTAAACCAGGTTTGCGGGTTGATCCGAATAAACCGGGCCACCACAGAGTCGGGGAAGACGGCCAGCACCGGAGTGTCTGTGTCCCGATTCCCCACAAACACCTGTCAGTATAAAATAATCAATAACATTCAACTAATAGGAGGCACGGTGACTTTACACGTTCGCCTCACACCGCCAGGGTCCGGGTTCAATTCCCGTCTCGGCCATGTGTGTGTGTGGAGTTTGTGCATGTTCTCCCCGTGCCTCAGGGGGTTTTTCTTTTTCTCCGGGTTTCTCCGGTTTCCTCCCCCGGTCCAAAAACATGCACGGTAGGTTGATTGGCACCTTGGAAAAAATTGTCCCTAGTGTATGAATGTGTGTGTGTGTGTGTGTCCTGTGATGGGTTGGCATTCCATCCAGGGTGTATCCTGCCTTAATGCCCATAGACACCTGAGATAGACACAGACTCCCCGTGACCCGAGGGAAGATCGGATAAAGCGCTAGAAGATGAATGAATGAATGAATGAATGAATATAATATAATATAATAATATAATATAATATAATATAATATAATATAATAAATATAATAGAGGGAGCACAGTGGCTTAGTGTTTAGCACGTTTGCCTCACGTTTGCCTCACACCGCCAGGGTCCGGGTTCGATTCCCGTCTGGGCCATGTGTGTGTGGAGTTTGTGCATGTTTCTCCCCGTGCCTCAGGG
>JACRUU010000013.1:24516978-24526978 GCA_030449085.1 Kryptopterus vitreolus
CACTACTGTTCGTATCTCCACCCCCACGCACTCCGTCACGGTCTCCGCAATGCTGGACTCGGGATCTGCTGGGAACTTCATCGCCGGTACACTCAGCCGCCAGTTGGGGTTACAGCCCCAATCGGACCCAACGAACCTACCAGGTCAGAACCGTTACCGGGCAGCCCCTGACGCGACGAGCCGTACAGATGGAGGTCGGCCCGGTGGACATTCAGGTAGGCCTCCTACACCACGAACAGCTCCCCCTTCTGGTGTTGGAGGGTTCTACCTGCTGACATCATCCTAGGTCGCCCCTGGTTAGTCCACCACAACCCGGTAGTGTCCTGGGAGACAGGGGACATTCTACAATGGGGTCATGAGTGTTTTCACCGCTGCTTCCCAGGATTTGCCTCTCCGCCCTCAGGTCACCGCAGCTGCCGTCGCTTGGGGAGATCCCTGTACCGGAGAACGTCCCTTCCGGCCTATGCGGAATATTCGGACGTGTTCTGTCCCGTGGCTGCAACCCAACTCCCGCCGCATCGGCCCTTGGGATTGCGCCATCGATCTACTACCGGGGGAGCCCTTGCCTCGAGGCAGGATCTATCCACTCTCACTACCGGAACAGCAGGCCATGGAGGACTATATCAGCACCGCCCTGGAGCAGGGATTCATACGCCCGTCGACCTCCCCGGCGGCATCGAGTTTTTTCTTTGTGGGGAAGAAGGATGGCGGCCTTCGACCCTGCATTGACTATCGGGCCCTGAACCGAGCCACCGTCAAGTTTCGATACCCCCTGCCGCTCGTCCCGGCCTCCCTGGAGCAACTGCGAGGAGCCACGATATTCACCAAGCTGGATTTACGCAGTGCTTACAATTTGATTCGCATCCGCCAGGGGGATGAATGGAAGACGGCGTTCGTCACCCCTACTGGCCACTACGAAGTACCTGGTGATGCCGTTCGGGTTGACGAATGCTCCCTCCGTCTTCCAGGATTTCATGCACGAGGTGTTCCGAGACATGCTGGGGAGGTATGTTCTGATATACATTGATGACATTCTTATATTTTCCAGAAATCTGGAGGAGCATCACGTGCATGTCAACCAAGTGCTCCAGCGCCTCCGGGACTCTAGACTATATCTCAAGGCAGAGAAGTGCCTGTTCCATCAACCCACTCTGTCCTTCTTGGGGTATTGTAGTGTCGGCGCAGGGGGTGCAGATGGACCAGGAAGAAGGTGCAGGCAGTAACCTCGTGGCCTGAGCCAACCTCCTATTAAAGGAGCTCCAGAGGTTCCTCGGCTTCGCGAACTTCTACCGTAGGTTCATCCGGGGCTTTAGCGTGCTGGCTCACCCTCTCACCTCGCTCCTTAAGGGTAGGCCACGTCGACTGGAGTGGGGTGCCGAGGCCGCGGAGGCCTTCAACGCCCTGAAACGAGCCTTCACCACCGCGCCTCTACTCGTCCACCCTGACCCTAACCTCCCATTCATAGTCGAGGTGGATGCTTCCACTACCGGGGGTGGGGGCTGTGCTCTCACAGCTCCGGGGCAACCCATCACGGCTCCACCCCTGCGCCTATTTCTCACGGAAGTTCACCTCCCGCTGAGGTCAACTACGACATCGGCAACCGTGAGCTCCTGGCTGTCAAGCTCGCCCTGGAGGAATGGAGACACTGGCTCGAGGGCTCTGCTCACCCATTCAGCGTACTCACCGACCATAAAGAACCTGCAATATCTTCGGGACGCCAAACGTCTGAATCCTCGGCAAGCCAGGTGGGCGCTGTTCTTCACCCGCTTTAATTTCTCCATTTCCTACAGGCCCGGGTCGAAGAACATCAAGGCCGACGCTCTGTCCCGACTACACGCTCCGGAGGACGAGACGGTGGAGGCTCCAGGTCCGATCCTCCACCCGGAGCTCATAGTGAGCCCCATCCAGTGGAGCACACCCCTCGAGGCCGAATCACCCCGACCGCGACCCCCGGGATGCCCTTCGGGGCTCACCCCTACGACCCCTCGGATGCCCCCGACGCACACGTACGTACCTCGAACCAGCGCACACAGTTAATTTCCTCGGTTCGTACACCTCCTTAGGGTCGGACCCCGACCCAGGGGCCAACGCCACCATCGTTCACACTTCGACCTTAGGGTCCCCCCGGCTCGCTACTGGCCCTGGCCCTCCATGGCGGAGGAGGTTCGCCATCGACCTTCTCTGTGCGATTCGTGCGCGGGTGTCAGGGGTGTGCAGTCTCCAAGAGCCCGCGGCAGCTACCCGCCGGGAAGTTGCAGCCGCTGCCGGTCCCAAACCGACCCTGGTCCCACATAGGGGTGGACTTCATTACCGACCTGCCATCATCTGAAGGTAATACCTTGCATTTTGGTGGTGGTGGATCGGTTTTCAAAGTTCTGCCGGTCTCATTCCCCTAGCCAAGGATGCCGACCGCCCTGGAGACTGCTCACCACCTATTTCAAGGTGTCTTTCTGAACTTCGGCCTGCCCGAGGACATCGTGTCGGATCGCGGGCCCCAATTCATCTCTCGGGTCTGGAAGGGCCTTCCTCGGTCTCCTGGGGGTAGCCTGTCAGCCTCACCTCCTGGATACCACCCGCAGTCGAATGGGCTTCGTGGAACGTCGGGTGCAAGAAGTGGCTCGCTTTCCTTCCGCACCTACTGCCATCGCCGCCAGCACTCTTGGAGCCAGTACCTGGGTTGGGCGGAGTATGCGCAGAACTCCATCCGCCACTCCGCCACAGGGACTAACCCCTTTTCAATGTGTCCTAGGGTTCCAGCCACCACTGTTCCCCTGGTCTGGGGAGCCCTCGGACCTACCGGCCGTGGACCACTGGTTCCGGGAGAGCGAGCAGGTGTGGGCCGAAGCCCATCGGCAGTTACAGCGAGCCGTTCACCGCCACACACAACAGGCAGACCGTCGAAGGCGCGAGGCACCCGTCTTCCATCCAGGTCAGAGGGTTTGGCTGTCCACCCGCGACATCCGCCTTCGACTCCCCAGCAAGAAACTCAGCCCCAAATTTATCGGACCATTCAAGGTCATACAACAACTCACCCCGGTGACTTACCGCCTCCAACTACCAGCCTCTTACCGTATTCACCCGGCCTTACACGTATCGCTTCTCAAGCCCTTCATTGAACCTGCATCCACCGACTCCGCACCCCAGCAGGAACCACCTCCTCCTCTCGTCACCGAGGACGGCCTGGCTTACAAGATAAGGGACCTCCTCGGCTCTCGACGCCGCCAGGGCCGGCTGGAATACTTAGTGGACTGGGAGGATTACGGTCCGGAGGAACGCGCCTGGGTCCCTCGCGAGGACATTCTGGACCCCAACCTCCTGGAGGAATTTCATCGGACCCACCCCAACTGGCCGGCACCCCAAGGGCGGGGACGTCCTCCTCGCCGCCGTCGCGGAGGGCCCTCCGGAGCGGGCCCTGGAGGGGGGGGTGATGTCACGAGCCCTTCTCTCCCCACTACTACTCTTCCCCAATCCCGGTCGCCTAGCTACTGATTAGCTCCAGCTGCAGCCTGTTGGACTAATCAGTAGCCTGGTCTATATAAAGCTCGGTTCTCCCTTCCTTCCTCGTACGGACACTCACGCATCCGGTAAGGACTTCCACTAACCTCTCTCTCTCTCTGATCTCCGAATCAGGTCTCGCCGCCGCCGGTCCTGCCCGACCGGACTCGGTCTTCCTCGCGGACGCTTCCCTCGACCGCCGCTGAGAACCCGGAAGCAAGCGACCGCGCGCATCCTCGCTCACGGCATTACGGCTCTCGCCGTTAAGGACAGTAAATACGTCCTCGGCTGCTCCTTTGAGCAGCGTCTTTTGTGTTCTCTTATCTCCTAATAAAATCCTTATTTCTGACTTCCGGACTCGCTGTGTCTGTACCGTTACACTAAGCTACAAACGCCCCTTGTTGTATACGTATACATCATATGGCCATGTCTTTGTAGTCATTTTAGGGTTTAAAACTTAGCAGAAAATGAATCTTACCGCTTCTCGTGTCCCGTTCATGCAGGACTTCCAGCTGGTGGAGTCGTTACTGAACTGCACCTTGAAGCTTTCTACCCAATTCCAGCTGTAGAAGGAAAACAGGACACAGGATCAGGGATTCACACACTGGCATGACCTTCGCTCTGACTACACACGCCTCTGTATAATGCTCTTTGTGATTCGCTACCTCCAGATAGAGCTGCGGCCCTGCATGATGACCCCCGTAAAGCGGGTGGCTTCCAAAGCATCCACCTGAAGCCACTGCTTCTTGTCTTCATGTAGCGCACACCAAGCTCCATCATAAATGTCCCCATCCTCAATACCAGACTACACACACACACACACACACACACACACACACACACACACACACACACACATCCCAGGTACCCGGAAGGAATGGGATGTTAATTAACCACAAAATATTCAGTCTGGAAAATACAATTTAATTTCATTCCTTTTGCACTTAGTATCAATTTTTACCTTGTTTATTCTTTATATTATATACTGTTTTTTGTTTTCTTCACCAACAAGCTCATTCGGATTACATTATTCGGAATATTATACGCAACACATTCGGAATAACATGCTTTGCTTTACTCTGTATATCCACTCTAATTCACTAGTTCAGTTATTGTACCCTTATATATCAAGTATATATATATATATATATGTTATAAATATACAGATTTCACTCCTAATCTCTTCCTTTAATAAAATAATTCATTATTTATTGTTTATTTCAAATTGTAAATGATTCTTTTAATATTAATGTTCTTGGGGTTAATGACAATGTTATTTGTTTAGTGTTGGTTTGAAGTGTAAAATATGGGACGTGGCTCCTTTAAGAATTGTGTTCCGGTTGCTTTTCCATATAAACTGGTGATACGGTGTTTAGGTTATACGGAAGCGCTTTATTGCGTTCAGTAAAAATGCGCTTTATTGCAGTAATACGGATTTGGGAATGCGATGCGCTTGCGTAAGGTTCCATACGGTAATATACGCTAATATAGTGAGGAGATCATACCTGTTGTGAATGCGCAGCTAGGGGGCGTCATTTGGGGGGAAATGTAGGAAGCGTGAATGGATGCACTTTTCTGTGTGTTTTTTTTTTATATTCCTCTTTTATATTCCATCCTAACATTACAAGCATTAAGCGCGGCTGAGGAAAAATCACTAATATATATATATATATATATATATATATATATATATTACACACACACACACACACACACACACACACACACACACACACACATATATATATATATATATTATATATGTATATTGTATATTTATCAGAAAAGTTGTGTGATTATTATTTGCATTGCCTGGATGTTGAGTCGGCCGCGATGGGGTCCCAGGCCGCGGCGTTTAGAAGACGAAGCCTGCAGCTGGGCGTCTTTAACTCTCAAACTCTCCAAACCCAGGGGAGGACATTCTAACACACACACACACACACACACACACACACAGACAGACAAAACAGGCCCAAAAATAGAAACACGACTTTAATATGCACCAGAGGAAATGGGGGGATGAAAAACAGAGAGCTGGATGAAGAAGGATGGAGGAAAGAATGGGAGAAATACGAACTCATGTAAGCCGAAGCTCAGAAAGGCATCCAGAGAAAAGAGAGAGAGAGAGAGAGAGAGAGAGAGAGAGAGAGAGAGACGGAGAGAGATAAAGATGGAGGGAAATAAAGGTGTGCGTCTGTTTTTAACTTGATCTGTAATTAAACCATAAAATATTTGAGAAATTATTTCTGCAGAAATCACTTTAAGGTCATTATTAGGGACATTTTCATTCTCTCGAAACGTGTCACATGATATTTTCCCAAATAGTGATTGGTGGTGCAATAATGCAGTTCATTCATTTAATTAGAAATGAGAAATTTCTATTAAATATATAAGAAAAATTAAGAATATATATAGATATTCTATAGATATATAGAAGAATATATATAGAAATCTGCACAATAACAGATTTACTTCAAAGTCGAACTTCTCTGTGCAATAATTCCTTTTTTTATTTGTCATATTTCTATTTATTTATTTATTTATTTTCTTTATAATTTCTCTTATAAAGAAAAATGTGCAATAAGGGTCTTATTTTATCATTATATTACTTTTTCATTCTATCCTACATTATAAAATGTGCAGCTTCTGTCACCAAAACAAATTCCTTGTAAGTGCAAAACTACTTAAAGTAATAAAGATCAATAAATAATAATAAAGGCAACTAGATATGGGATATTTCCATGAAGAAAATGGTAGTGATGCTTTGCCGATGCAAATTGCAGCTCCGGGGGCGGGGCCAGTGACGCACATGACATCATCAAATTATCCAGCGTCCGACTCCCGTCGTTTAGACATGTCACATGACCCTGTGTCCGAGTTTCACCGTTTGTGTTTACGTGACGCCACACGCCAGTCATATTTTCGCGACCTACTCAATCTCACCTACGAGTGGATATGTCACATGTGCATGTCGGGCGAACACGGGGCCGAACGGCGTAGCGTCAAATTTCCCCATTCATTCTCTATGGGGCCGGAATGTTGCAGATTTCCCGAAATTCCGAACGTGTGTGGAATTCGGGAGGTATATGATCGTGATCCACTCCGGACCCCCTACGAGTGGATTTGACATATGTGCATGTCGGACGCTCACAGGCCCGAACTGTGAGGCACGAAATTTCAACCCCATTCATTTTCTATGGGAAAAAAATTCCCGCTTTTTGGCCCCGGGTTCGGAACTCCGCGGGGCGATTCCTTATAAAAGTAAGAGAACACCTCACACCATCGGGACGCACGATATGAGGTATGATTCGTGACGATCGGACAAAAACCGCGGGACGAGTCTTGTGATCTTAAGTGCAGATCGATATCTAATCAAAAGAAAGAAGTGTTAGAAAGACTACAAACTACAGACCACGCCCCCCACGCCAACACCCGTCCCCCCGCCAAAACCCCCCCACCCCCGCCCCAGTGCAGTGGATACAATATGATGTCATCACTGTAAACAAACAAACAAACAAACAAACAAAACGTCCTGCAGCAACTGAGAAATAATTTTTTTTTCCGCTTTACACCAAACTTTCACAAGTAATGCTGTTTACGTATGAAAATATTTATGAGTAATATATAATAATGTACATAATGTATATATAAAGAAAATATAGTTTATACTTTAAAATAAAAAAATAAAAAAATAAATAATAATAATAATGATAATAACTGATTGTTATTTCAATAATGCATAAATATTTATCATATATTTTCATATCATTTATATATATAAATATCAACACCGTGGTGAAAAAGGCCCGACAGCGTCTCTACCACCTCAGACGCCTGAGAGACTTTAGACTGCCCTCTAAGGTGCTCAGGAACTTTTACTCCTGCACCATAGAGAGCATCCTGACGGGGAATATTGCAACCTGGTTCGGGAACAGCACCGTGCAGGACAGACGAGCCCTACAGAGGGTGGTGCGTTCAGCTGAAGCGCATCATCCGAACTGAGCTCCCTGACCTGCACTCCATCTACAGCAAGCGGTGCTGGACCAAGGCCAGGAAGATCATGAAGGACCTCAGCCACCCCAGCAATGGACTGTTCTCTCTGTTGCGGTCTGTAAAGCGCTTCCGCTCCCTCAAGGCCAATACAGAGAGACTGAGGAGGAGCTTCTACCCGCAGGCAATAAGGTCTCTCAATCAGTACACCAGACAGTACTGATCCACTTACACTCACACTGGACATTCACTATGGCAGTGGTCACTCGTGGTCACTGCTTACTCACGGACAGAAAAACACACAACACACACAATATGCACACACCACTTTAAAAGCCACCCTATTGCACAAACCTGGACTTTGTTACCGCTTTACCGCTTTGCACACACAGACTTCTTCTGGATTTCTTTCTTTTTTTCTCTTTCTCTTTTTTTAAAGTCTATTTTATATTTTATATTTTTTATATTTTACTTTATATTTGTATTATTTTGTAAATAATCTACTCTTTTGTAAACAATCTACTCTTGAGGTCAGGGCAGCTGCCCAAGCATTTCACTGCATATCATACTGTGTATGACTGTGTATGTGACCAATAAAATTTTGAATTTGAATTTGAATTTATATATATATATATATATATATATATATATATATATATATATATATATATATATATATATATATAATTTAAGGTGTAATATGCTGTTTACGTAGGAAATTTACAACACTGTGAGAAAACACTTGATAAACATTGAGTTAAGTAATATATATTAATGATATATATATATATATAGATATTATATATATATATATATATATATATATATGATATAACGAAAATATAGTTTTTATACTTTAAAATATATTTTATATTTTATATTATTTACATATTTATATTTACTTTAAAAATGTATACTTTGCAATCAAATATTAAATATAATATGACGAATTCATGCATTTAAGGTTAAATATAAATAAAAAATATAATGTTAGGAATCAAACTATAAAATCCATAACTTTGATCTTGGTATTAAATATTATTATTAATAATAAAAAATAATCTAATAAAAAATATGCTAATAATAATAATACAATTATTAACAAACTAATATTAATCTGTGTTATTATTTTAGCGTATAAAGATATATTTATATTTATATGAAGTGTAGGAATGTTTGGATTATATTACCTAACCTGGCCGGAGTGCGCTCTTTCCCCCACACTCGTTTCTCCAGGTGGGGCTCGATCTCCTCTCCCAGGTCTTCGGTGCTGAAGTGGACCCGGGTGGGCTTGCCGCTGGTGCTGAAGACCCTCTCGGGAGGTTTAGTAGGATCGTGTCTGCTCAGCGCGGTGACTGCTGGAGGAGATGAAGTCTGCCTGACAGAAGGAGTTGATCTGTTAAAGGCACTCAGCGCGATTTCGGCCGCGGTGATTAAAGTGAAACACCGCCAGAGGAACGCGTGGTGACGAGACGAGGCCATTTCTGCCGGTCTGCTGTCCTGAACCGGAGTGTGTGAGAACAAATACCCACTCAGACCCACTCACACCCACTCACACCCACTCAGACCCACTCATCAGACCCACTCACACCCACTCATCACACGCAAAGCCACATTTTTTATAATAGAAGCTCTGCAGAATGTATTCGTTTTCATAGATGGATAGATAGATAGATAGGAATGTATGGATAGATAGATAGATAGATAGATAGATAGATAGATAGATAGATAGTAGATAGATAGATAGATAGATAGATAGATAGATAGATAGATAGATAGATAGATAGATAGATAGATAGATAGATAGATAGGAATGTATGGACAGATAGATAGATAGATAGATAGATAGATAGATAGATAGATAGATAGAGAGGAATAGATAGATAGATAGACAGATAGACAGACAGATAGACAGGTAGATAGATAGATAGAGAGGAATAGATAGATAGACGATAGATAGATAGATAGATAGATAGATAGATAGATAGATAGATAGCTAGATAAGATAGATAGATAGATAGTAATAGATAGATAGATAGATAGATAGATAGATAGATAGATAGATAGATAGATAGATAGATAGATAGATAGATAGATAGACAGATAGATAGATAGATAGATAGATAGATAGATAGATAGATAGATAGATAGAGAGGAATGTATGGACAGATAGATAGACAGAAATCCGTCCACAATTTGCGGATGTCATTGTCATCAAGCGCCACCTACTGGACAAATGAAGGTAATGAAAAAGTCATGAAATGTAATCAGTTAGTTTACTATTTGAAATCGTAAAAAGAGAGAAATGTGTTTGTTTTAATCACACAGAGTGCAATAATCTACATCGTTCAATGGCAAACAGAATCCATACCTCAACATTAACAATATTTCCAATCTAACGTCTGAAGAAATATTATTTACAGAAAATATAAAGAATAATATAAATAAATTAGCAACACAGGGGTACGGTGGTTTAGTGGTTAACACGTTCGCCTCACACCGCCAGGATCCGGGT
>JACRUU010000013.1:24529478-24536978 GCA_030449085.1 Kryptopterus vitreolus
AGGTCAGTGTGGTGTGTGTGTGTGTGTGTGTGTGTGTGTGTGTGTGTGTGTGTGTGGTGTGTGGTTGTGTGTGTGTTGTTGGGAAAAAAAATATTTATGTGCCTTTAATATAATCATCAAGTCAAATACAAATAAATAAATAAATAAATAATAATAAAAACTAAAATAATAATAAAAATGATAATTAATAATTATTATTGTTAGATGTGTGTATAGGTCAGACGGTGTGTGTGTGTGTGTGTGTGTGTGTGTGTGTGTTTTGGAAAAAAAAAAAAATGTATGTGCCTTTAATATAATCATCAAGTCTGAGTCAAATAAATAATAAATAATAAAAAAAGTTAAATAATAATAAAAATAATATAAAAATAATAATGATAATGAATAATTATTATTGTTAGATGTACGGAAAGGTCAGTGTGTGTGTGTGTGTGTGTGTGTGTGTGTGTGTGTGTGTGTGTGTGTGTTTTGGAGGGAAAAAAAAAGTCCAAAATGCCTTTAATATAAATATCTGAGTAGTGAGCAGAAAGAAAACAACAATAACAACAACAGCAACAACAACAACAACAAAAAAACCCCACCCTGAAATAATAATAATAAAAATAAATAAGTAATAATAATAATAACAAAGGTAATTAATGTGCCTGTAATGTATATGTGACAAATAAAGGCTATTCTATTCTATGAATCTGTGAGTTAAAATATTTTATAGAATATAAATGTAATATAATAATAAAAATAATGAAAATAAATAAATAAATTAATATTATTATTACATGTATTATATGCATGCTTAGTAATGTACATCCAGGCCTTTGTGTGTGAATGCATATGCATTTCTGTGTTTCTTAACGTGTGTGTGTGTGTGTGGTGTGTGTGTGTGTGTGTGTGTGTGTGTGTGTTTGTATGCCTATGCATGCACGCACATGCTTTTAAGGATGTGTGAACTTTTTCGTGTACAAGATGATGTGTGCAGGTTGTTCTGTATGTGTGTGTGTGTGGGTGTGTGTGTGTGTGTGTGTGGTGTGTGTGTGTGTGTGTGTGTGTGTGAGACCCAGCAGTGTGGTAGTATGAGAGTGAGCAGCGTGCAGCTCTCGTTTAATGAGCTCGGAGGGCTGAGGGCTCAGCACACACTCGACCTACCTGCAGTCCTGCTGAGCAACTTCTGTTGATCTGAGCCAGACTCGGACTTGCAACTCAAGCCCTGTGTGTGTGTGTGTGTGTGTGTGTGTGTGTGTGTGTGTGTGGTAGAGAAAGTGAGACGCACAAACATAGAGAGTAACAAAGTGCACACAAGCAGCGCCAGAACACTAATTATGTGTGTTTGAGTAAATACTTTTAATTTTTGTTTTTGCAATTGTTTTTTTTGTTTTGTTGGTGTGTGTGGTGTGTGTGTGTGTGTGTGTGTGTGTGTGTGTGTGTGTGATATTAGGCCAAAAAGGATTTATTTCAGCAATAGAGATTGCTATATTAAAATTTGAACACCACATAATTAAGAGCAGAAATATGAGAATAAAATGGTTCTTTTATTTTTGGATTTAATAATAATAATGAAATAATAATAATAATAATAATAATAATAATAATAATAATAATAATAATAATTATTATTAATTATTATAATAATTATAATTATAATTATAATAATAATTATATAATTATAACTAATTGTTTTTATTTGATATAGAAATTAATTATTTGATGTCAGAGATGAATTTGTTGTTAACACTTTGTTGTTAACACACTATCGACTGTAAACAATACAACAATAAATAAATGAAATAAATAATCTACTATCTATCTATCTATCTATCTATCTATCTATCTATCTACTATCTATCTATCTATCTATCTATCTATCTATCTATCTATCTATCTATCTATCTATCTATCTATCTATCTATCTCTATCTATCTATCTATCTATCTATCTATCTATCTATCTATCTATCTATCTATCTATCTATCTATCTATCTCTCTATCTATCTATCTATCTATCTATCTATCTATCTATCTATCTCTATCTATCTATCTCTATCTTATCTATCTATCTATCTATCTATCTATCTATCTATCTATCTATCTATCTATCTATCTATCTATCATCTATCTATCTATCTATCTATATCTATCTCTATCTATCTATCTATCTATCTATCTATCTATCTATCTCTCTCTATCTAGCTATCTGCTATCTATCTATCGATCTATCTATCTTCTATTATCTATCTATCTCTATCTATCTATCTATCTATCTATCTATCTATCTATCTATCTATCTATCGTCATCTATCTATCTATCTATCTATCTATCTATCTATCTATCTATCTATCTATCTATCTATCTATCTATCTATCTATCTATCTATCTATCTATCTATCTATCTATCTATCTATCTATCTATCTATATATTACTTATATAATTGATTGTAATTGTAGGAATCTGCTGCTGTTCTTATTAAATTGGCCGGTAAATGCGCCTTTTTGTTGTCCTCACACCTGCATGAGGAAATCCAGAAAGTTTACACTTTCTTTCAAACTTCTGCCAAATGGTTGGTTCTGTACACACACACACACACACACACACACACACACACATACACACACAGACACACACACGCACACACGCACACACACGCACACACACACACGGCACATCCCTGTAATATTGATGCGCTTGGATCTCTCCTGATGCCCTCCGTTTGGTCTCTCTCATGTTCCATAAACTATTCATGATCCTCGTCCCTTCGCTTCACTCACTTCCCATAATGCATGGGTAATGTTCTGCAAGGGCTACACACACACACACACACACACACACACACACACACACACACCTTGTTCTGGGAGCAGGCCGTGATGCAAAGTCAAATCCGATGCAGAATGCATGAGACACGACTGAAAGTTTTTCCCGGCCTCGCAGGAGAAATGCGTATGATTGGTCCAAATGTCGTCACATTCTTATAATCACGTTAATAAAAGAGTTATAATCAGGTTATAAAACATTTATTTATTTATTTATTTATTTTTATGATTGTTATTATTATTCCCTCTGCAGAGCTTTCATCGTGTCTCTGCAGCGATACACACACACACACGCGGAGGGAAATTCCTCTGCTATAGTGTTATAATCACGCGACCTTTCAGGGTCAAAAATATCACTCGCCCGCGGGCAAACGTCAAAGGTGATGTCTCGAGGAGCAAGTAAATATTCTCTCCCTGATCATGACATCATAGAGCAAGAGGCGTCTTGGTTATGACATCATAAGCGGGGATGCATTTATAAGTACAATTTATTACATAATGCATTAAATGTTTTGATCATGTATGATGTAATATAATGGGAGGAGTTTCTGTGATGTATGATGTAATATAATGGGAGGAGTTTCTGTGATGTATGATGTAATATAATGGGAGGAGTTTCTGTGATGTATGATGTAATATAATGGGAGGAGTTTCTGTAATCTATGATGTAATAAAAAGGGAGGAGTTTCTGTCATTTATGATGTAATATAATGGGAGGAGTTTTGATCATGTATGATTTAATATAATTGAAGGAGTTTGGATAATTTATGATGTAATATAATGGGAGGGGTTTCAGAAATGTATGATGTAATATAATGGGAGGAGTTTCTGTGATGTGTGATGTAATATAATGGGAGGAGTTCCTTCAATTTATGATGTAATAAAATGGGAGGAGTTTGTATAATTGATGATGTAATATAATGGGAGGAGTTTTCATAATGTATGATGTAATATAATGGGAGGAATTTCTGTGATGTATGATGTAATATAATGGGAGGAGTTCCTTCAATTTATGATGTAATAAAATGGGAGGAGTTTTGATCACTTATGATGTAATATAATGGGAGGAGTTTTGATCACTTATGATGGAATATAATGGGAGGAGTGAAATTAATTTATAATGTAATAAAATGGGTGGGGTTTCAGTAAACAAGTATGTAAACATTTCAGACAGAAAGAGATGTTTTTGTTATTCATGATGTAATGCATTTTAATGGGAAATGTCATCGTATATTGTGGAATTGTGTGTGTGTGTGTGTGTGTGTGTGTGTGTTTCTTGGTGGCTTTTATGCAGTACAGTGACATCATTTATTTATTAACAGCATTTAGCATAATAACACATACTATACTGCTGTCTATCATCCGTATGATCACATTGACTTCAAATGCATTTTTATTGGGTACATTTTTATCATTTTTCCATCCTTTTAAAAAGTATTAAAAAACGTGCATAAACCGTAGAAATAAATATTTGGAACATGACATTGTTATTAAAATCATCTCCTTTTAACTGTTATATACCGTTATAACCTTGAAACAATGAAACAATTAATAACGTGGCAAGCTGAACATGTTTATTATTGGAGGGAAGCGACTTATTGTACGACTCCAGAGCTAATCTAATCAGACAAATCTCTCTAATTAGGCACTAAGTAGTAACATATTTACGATTTACACCTAATACCGCCGCTGCCTCCGGTGTCTTTTATGTATAGGCGGAACGGCCTCACCCTCCGAGCGCTATTGGTCTCATTAGGATCCCAGCAGTTAATAAGCTCAACAAAGATTTAGATTTCCTTCTTTAATTGCTTGTACAGATCATTTTCATGATTAAAGCTCGCGCTGTTATGCCTGGGCCAGGGATGTTTATTCAGTTGGAGGGAAGCGACTTATTGTACGACTCCTAAAGGAGCTAATCTAATCAGACAAATCTCTCTAATGGACAAATGAAATAGGCACTAAGTAGCACAGCACATATTTACGATTTACACCTAATACCGCCAAAGCTCATCTGCTCATTTAGGTCATTTTGGAAGAGCAAATTGCCTCCGGTGTCTTTTATGTATTGTCCAAAATTGTTTAGGCGGAACGGCCTCACCAAATAAATAAAAATTCTCCGAGCGCTCATTTGGACAAAAAGAGTACCCCTAACTTAATATTTGTTGCGCAAACTTTTGAGGCAATCACTGCAATCTCATTAGACATCTGCACATTCAGCTTTAAAGCTCGCTCATGAGGCTCCAGTTGTGTCATCCCAGCAGACACCCTTCAGCCCCAGACATTAGGATTGAGGTCAGGGCTCATAGACTGACTTTAGAATATTGTTCTTTTCCTTCTTCTTATGCCATTCTTGGGTTTTTTTAGCTGTGTGTTTTGGGTCATTGTCCTGTTAAGCTCAACAAAGAGATTCTCTTTGTCTGTCAACATGTAGTTTAGCATATTTTTAGATTTCCTTCTTTAATTGCTTGTACAGATCATTTTCATGATTAAATTCTCTTTGGCTTTTTGGTCCAATTTGGCTCCAACGCTCTGTTATGTAGTCCACTTTGGCTCAAAGAACCTGGGCGATCTCTTAGAAGTCTTTCAGTCTCTTAGGTCATCAATTTCCTCTGCGGCCAGGCTCTTTTGTTACCATTAGGAGGGATCCGTTCAAGCTTCCATGGATCTTGCCACGTCCAGGGACTTCTATGTGCAACTGATCTTAAACTTACAACTGAATAATAGTTGCTTGGAATGGTCTTTAACCTTTAGTTGCTTGGAAGCTTGTCTATATTTCTTTCTGATCTCTTGTCTATAATTTTCTTTCTGACAATTTCCTTTGCTTCCTCTGTCCATGAGTGTGGTACACACCATAGTGTCACCAAACAACACAGTGATTATATATATATAGGCCCAATGGCTGATTACAAGGTTGTAGACACCTTTGATGCTAATGTGATGCTAATTAGACACACCTTCACATGTCCCTTTGGTCACATTATATTTTCTAGGGGTACCATTTTCTGTGTTTTCTATACCATATGCCTGTTTATATATATTCTGTTGAAGCATTCTGTTATTGTTGAAAAACAATGTCTATATTGGTTAACATATAGAATTTTTATTTATTATTACTTTTGTCAGATTAATAGTTATTTCTGTGACCATTGTGACTTTTTCTTTCATTGACCAAATGGGTACCAACAATTTTGTCCATGTCATATTCTCACAAAATCTCTCCCTTTAATAAACTCTCACTTTAATGATTGATTATTTAATATTTATTTTACTCTCGAAATTATTATTTTAATTATTAATTTCTTGTTAATTTCAATGTTATTTGTTTAGTGTTGGTTTGAAGTGTAAAATATGGGACGTGGCTCCTTTAAGAATTGTGTTCCGGTTGCTTTTCCATATAAACTGGTGATACGGTGTTTAGGTTATACGGAAGCGCTTTATTGCGTTCAGTAAAAATGCGCTTTATTGCAGTAATACGGATTTGGGAATGCGATGCGCTTGCGTAAGGTTCCATACGGTAATATACGCTAATATAGTGAAGGAGATCGTACCTGTTGTGAATGCGCAGCTAGGGGGCGTAATTCGGGGGAAATTTAGGAAGTGTGAGTGGATGCACTGAACGTTTATTTATTTATTTCTTCTTTTTTTGTTGTTCATTCGCCGACACGACACAGAGTGATCACTCACATAGTAATGCACACTGTGTTATAACACCTTCATAACATTAGTAACGTTAATGTCAATTTGGTTATATATATATATATATATATATATATATATATATATATATATATATATATATATACACACACACACTTCCACACTATGGAAAGCGGATCTTCATGTAGCCGGCTTTTGACTTGGAAGTTGAACCGAAGGGAAAAAGAATTTCATGCGGCAGCATCCAAAGACATGCGATACAATTGTGAAAGAAACACATCTGGCCGGGAAAAAAAAAGTCAGGTGTCCCGATCCTTTGGCCGGTATTCCGAATACGGAATTTTGGATCCGATCCCAGATTTTTTTATTTCTGCGAAATAACCAGCGTGATTTGTTGCGACGCTACGCCAATTTACTTCTGACTTCGTTATCGTAAGTTTGGTTTCGGAGAGCGACGCGACGCGCTCCATTACGCTCCATTAGCCTGACGCTGATAACATCCATATGAGAATTTCTGTGTGTGTGTGTGGTGTGTGTGTGTGTGTTTTTTTGCACACATTTTATACATTTGGTACTTTTTCCGAAGTTTGTAAATGCATATTAACACCATCGATATTAACAGCGATGCATTAACCAGGGGCTTTGTTGCTGTAATATGAGAATACGTGGCGTTCGGTGATGAATTGTCACCAAAAAAAAAAAAAAAAAGGAAAAAAAACAAAAATGAGCGAGTTGTCGCTTGGCAGCGAAAACACAATTAACACGAGCGTGTTTGTGCCAAGCAGGAGTGGCGGAGGAGCGCTGTTTACCTGAATCCGCTATCCGAGTGCGCAAAACAAATATTACAAGTGGATGGTTGGCGGCGGCGCCCTCAAGGGAAATGTGTGTGTGTGTGTGTGTGTGTGTGTGTGTGTGTGGACGTAGCATGATTCCAACGCGCCGGCAGAGACGAGCTGCTCAGAAAAATTTGTAGTGTGGACAACAGGAGAGTGTGTAGCTGCCAACGAGGGCGTGACGTCCAAGATGGAAAAGCAATGGGG
>JACRUU010000013.1:24544478-24564478 GCA_030449085.1 Kryptopterus vitreolus
GCATGTTCTCCCCGTGCCTCAGGGGGTTTTTCTCCGGGTTCTCCGGTTTCCTTCCCCGGTCCAAAAACATGCACGGTAGGTTGATTGGCACCTTGGAAAATTGTCCCTAGTGTATGAATGTGTGTGTGTGTGTGTTTGTGTGTGTGTGTGATGGGTTGGCATTCCATCCAGGGTGTATCCTGCCTTAATGCCCATAGACGCCTGAGATAGACACAGACTCCCCATGACCCGAGGGAAGATCGGATAAAGCGCTAGAAGATGAAGGAATGAATGAATGATGCCAAATTGCCCTTGCCGGAGCGCTGGTGTGCGTCTGCGCTAATGAGCTCGAGAATCCGTATCATCGACGCGAGACGCAAAGAAATAATAATAATAATAATAATACCGTTTTTTTTTGTACGTGAAAAAAAAAATCGGATTCGGAGATCCCATGCACGGGAATGTTTCTCAAATGATCAAATCAGGAAAAAAAATACGGATCTTTTAACGAGAAATCTTTCTAACGAGGGCGCACAGGATCAACAACAAAAACGAGGCATAAATAAGCAGTGAAAGCGCACACTCATACCACTTGATGACTTTTTGATTATTTGTCCACTAGGTGGCGCTTTAAGTTAACGCTCTAAGGAAAAAA
The DNA here is from genome assembly GCA_030449085.1 of Kryptopterus vitreolus. Taxonomy (NCBI): domain Eukaryota; kingdom Metazoa; phylum Chordata; class Actinopteri; order Siluriformes; family Siluridae; genus Kryptopterus; species Kryptopterus vitreolus. Next base: position 24,545,113 of record JACRUU010000013.1, read on the forward strand.
ATGTCAAACCCTCGGAAAAAAATGTGACGATTCTTGTGACGATTCGCTGAGACCGAGAGCTCCACTGCCCCCCACTGTAATGGATGTGCAATTACACTTTATTCTAGCACAGGCCACGCCTCCACTGTTTGGGAACTGCTGCAGTAGTCTAAACTAGGCATGGGATATTTCCTAAAGAAATGGCTCTGGGCATGACCCCTTAGAGCCTGGTTCGTTTAATATTCATTCATTCATTCATCTTCTACCGCTATATCCGATCTTCCCTCGGGTCACGGGGAATCTGTGTCTATCTCAGGCGTCTATGGGCATTAAGGCAGGATACACCCTGGATGGAATGCCAACCCATCACAACACACACACACACACTCACATTCATATACTAGGGACAACCGGAGAACCCGGAGAAAAACCCCCTGAGGCACGGGGAGAACATGCACAAACTCCACACACACACACATCGAACCTGGACCCTGGCGGTGTGAGGCGAACGTGCTAACCATTAAACCACCGTGCCCCAATCCGTTTAATATTTAGCGTTGATATTCATTTTCTATGGTAATTTTCACCCTATTACCCATAATTCCCTGTGGTATTCCGGACCGAGTGTCATATCAGTGCGATGTCCTCGCCGCCCCTGACGAGTGCATATGTCAATACGGCTGAACAGTGGAGCGTCAAAATTTTCCCCATTCATCTGTATGACACTGAACGATGCAGAATTCCACGAATTCCAAGTGGGTCTCGGATTTGAGAGTCATATGATCGCGAGCTACTCCGTCTCACCTACGAGTGGATATGTCACATGTGCATGTCGGGCGAACACGGGGCCGAACGGTGGAGCGTCAAATTTCCCCATTCATTCTCTATTTGGGAGGTATATGATGGTGATCCACTCCGGACCCCCTACGAGTGGCTTTGTCATATGTGCATGTCGGACGCTCACAGGCCCGAACTGTGAGGCAATAAATTTCACCCCATTCATTTTCAATAGAAAAAAATTCCCGCTTTTTGGCCTCGGGTTCGGAATTCCGTTGGGCGATTCCTTATAAAAGTAATAGCACACCTCACACCATCGGGACACACGATATGAGGTATGATTGGTGACGATCGGACAAAAACTGCGGGACGAGTTACGTGCCGAATATTTGACAGAAGAAAGAGTGAGATTCTAATAGTGATGCTTTTGCACACGTCACTAATCACTGATTTTCCGTGAAATTGATCCGATGTAACCGTGTTTGTCATCTTTAACATTTTCATAAGTAGCTTAAGGACACATTTTTGTTCTCAGTAACTGTAACTAATCGTAATGAAATTACGTAACAATATGTGAAGAGACAATTCCACTGTAATGTTTACTTGATGAATGAAGGCTATTCTATTCTTCTGTATTTGGGTTGTGAAAGAGGCAGGTGTACAGGACAATGCAGAAGTGATTCACTGTGGCGCCCCCTAATGGACGTAGACGGAAGAGGAATAGGTTTCTCGGCATCTAAAGAGCTGATGAAGAATAAGGGTAAATGCCTTCAAGGTTCCGTCCTAGTGCTTAGGAGGGAGGTGGTGTAGCCCAGTGGTTAAGGTGTTGGACTCCGGACCGGAAAATCACTGGTTCAAACCCCGCTGCCACTAGTGGGCCCTTGAGCAAGGTCCTTAACCCTCAATTGTAAGTCGCTCTGGATAAGTGCGTCTGCTAAATACCATAAATGCAGGGCCCTAAAATGGAAGCAGGTCCAAAGTGGAAGTAAGGGATCCTTCTTGATCTTTTTTTTTTTGTCTAGTCTTTTTGAGAGCCTAAAACAAACACAAACGAAGGACATAGCGATTGCATATATCTCGAGCTGACCGGGAGAAAGCGCAAATGGTTTTATTGTAAAATATGTGGAGAAAGAACGGGCCCAGGCACTTATACAGCTCACCACGGACCCATTACGTTCTTCATTAGAAACCCGCCAAGAAAACCCTCATAAACAACTCAAGCAACTCATAAACAACTCCAACAACCAGGAGGACCAAAGGCAACCCTTAAGCATTCTTCAGATGGCAAGTCTCAAAAGGTTTTCTGCAGAAGATACCGATCACTTTTTTTTCTTTCTTTTTGTTATTGAATGGATCTAACACCTGTTTGGTGCGAAGGATGATTCCTCATGGGCTTCCAGTCAAACCCTACCCAAAAATTCCCCTCAAAACAGAAATAATCCCATCCCAGGTCCGAAATTACTGCTTAAACAGTCTTCAGCAAGCAAGACAATGCCCTAATGGGATAAAGTATTCCCATTCATTCCTCAGCTAGACGTGTAGATACCAGGGTTTAACAAAACCTCAAGTAAAAGTGTAAAAGTTCCTGTTTGAAAAAGACTTAAAGTATCAAAGTAATGTTAAAGCTTAGTCCAGCGCCATCGCTATTTTATTCTCCCTACAGAATTCCCTACTGTAGCTTCATCTGCCGAGGATTTGAGTAACGACCCGATCACTGGTTATGTCCTTGCTGGAGTGTGAGGTGATTTGGGTCGTGTGAATATGTTTATTAGGGCTGTTCATCGATTACAATATCGGGGGCACGGTGGCTTAGTGGTTAGCACGTTCGCCTCACACCACCAGGGTCCGGGTTCGATTCCCGTCTCGGCCACATGTGTGTGGAGTTTGTGCATGTTCTCCCCGTGCCTCAGGAGGTTTTTCTCCGGGTTCTCCGGTTTCCTCCCGGTCCAAAAACATGCACGGTAGGTTGATTGGCACCTTGGAAAATTGTCCCTAGTGTATGAATGTGTGTGTGAATGTGTGTGTGTGAGTGCGTGCGCTGTGATGGGTTGGCATTCCATCCAGGGTGTATCCTGCCTTAATACCCATAGACGCCTGAGATAGACACAGACTCCCCGTGACCCGAGGGAAGATCGGATAAAGCGCTAGAAGATGAATGAATTAATGAATACTGTTCATTTAATGTTTGTAATACTGTAACTAACTGTTATAATTATATACATTTCTCTCATAATCTCTCCCTTTAATCAAATTATTGTTTATTTTACTTTGGAAATGATTCTTTAACATGAATTTCTTGTCAATGTTATTTGTTTAGTGGTGGTTTGAAGTGTAAAATATGGGACGTGGCTCCTTTAAGAATTGTGTTCCGGTTGCTTTTCCATATAAACTGGTGATACGGTGTTTAGGTTATACGGAAGCGCTTTATTGCGTTCAGATAAAATGCGCTTTATTGCAGTAATACGGATTTGGGAATGCGATGCGCTTGCGTAAGGTTCCGTACGGTAATATACGCTAATATAGTGAGGAGATCGTACCTGTTGTGAATGCGCAGCTAGGGGGCGTAATTCAGGGGGAAATTTAGGAAGCGTGAGTGGATGCACTGAACGTTTATTTATTCGTTTTACACCAACATGACGCACTCTACCCTGGAACCAATTATCTGGATAGGGTTTTTTTTTGTTCGTTTTTTTTGTTGTTGTTGTTTTTTTTTTTTTTTTTTATGAAAATGAGGCGAAATTAACAGATAATTGCATGTAAATGTAAGGAGTAGAAGTAGAAAACAATAAAGTATAGATTCACCAAATTTTTACTTAAGTACTTACTTTCGTTACTTCTTTACTTGACTCCTCTCTCTCTCTCTCTCTCTCTCTCTCTCTCTCTCTCCTCTCTCTATATATATATATATATAATATATTATATATTTATATATATATATCTTATATATAAATATATATATATATATATAATGCAACCCAACACGCCCACGCACATCCCCCCCGACACCCCCACACAATATCAACAATTTGATCCTGATATGTACACATTTTTTGCCTCAGGATGTTATTTTCACCAAGCGCCACCTGGTGGACGAATTACAGAAAATAACAAAAAGTTACTTTACTTTTATAAAGTCATTGAAAAGTTACACTCATTTTGAATAGGCTCATTTGTAATCTGTGGTCTATTACATTTCCAAAGTAACCTTCCCAACACTGTAAATAAACAAACAAACAAACAAACAAACAGGAAACGAGAGAGAATAATCCAGCCCGAGGATACTGAAGATACCTTAAATAAACGGCATGTTGGACCCTAACATGTTTATGTCATTTGGCAGAGCAACTTACATCTGCTCGATTGAGGGTTTAGGGCAGGGGTGGGCAAACTACGGCCGGTCCACATCCGGGCCCTTGGTTTTTATAATCCGGCCCGCGAAGATCGGTACAGAATTGTCCAAATCGGATCGTATCATAATTATGACTGCATTAATTTGACCTTGTTTTGTAATTGCCTGATGTTCCACCAGGTGGCGCATCAAGCACAGTGATACATTGAGTAGTAACATTAATACCTTTGTGTATTAATGTATTATGTATGTATGTGTTGCTGTGGCCCTTCTTAAAAGTCAATGTAGCCCCTGAACCCCTGCTTTAGGGTCTTGCTCACTAAAGAGCCCCCTAGTGGCGGCAGGATTTGAACCTGCAATCTCCCGGTCCGGAAGCCAACGCCTTAACCTCCGAGCTAGCCCTTTTCGCCTTCTTCCAAGCGATTCGAGCGGGAAACACCCGATCCGAAGACACGGCATTCCTCGCTCCTCGTCGGAGGGCATCCGCTTGATAAACCACAAGGCCACACGTTCCTCAATCAGAATCCGCCCTCCCGAGGCGCCACAAAGAAGCATTGAAAGCAACCTTTGAAGCCTCCGACGTGTGCGAACTCGGGCTCGGCAACCGCAGACGCTGTAATTTACACATCAGATGAACCTCGGTGCCCCCTGGAAAGCGAGGTCGTAACACAGAACACGGTTTACAGTCGCGCTGTAAATGTGTCCCGGCTTCGTCTAATTAGAAGTGACTGTTTTATGGAGTGCATGACAATGCTTGGATTTAAGTGCACACACATTGAGACATGTGGCAAAGATCAGCGCTGAGCCATCTCTGGAAACACAGGCAATGTGTGTGTGTGTGTGTGGTTGCCAGATGAGGGTCGTTACATAGAGGAGTTGAAGTGTAGCCCATCGCTGGTGTGTGTGTGTGTGTGTGTGTGTGTGTGTGTGTGTGTGTGTGTGCTTCGTTCTCTCGCTCGTGTTACGCACCTGTTAAAAGGTTAAAGTGCTAATAGGAAACACGGCGTCGGGCCGAAAACGCGCTTTTCCTGACTGATACGCCTGATTCGCAACACACCCCAAAGATTCCACGACTTCGATAAGGAGTCGACTCCCAATCTGACAAACGAATCTTTTAGGCTCACAAGGATCATTCTGTGTTTTTGTTAAATGGGGGGCCGTGGTGAGGGGGGGGGGGGGATTCCGAGTCAACATCCTCTACATCCTATGATGGTGTTTATAATGCCGGAAATGGCAACACGAGAAAGAAAGGGACTTTTAATTATGTGCATTGAATTCTGCAAATGAATCGTCATTGAATCACGAATCATTGAATTCTGCAAATGAATCGCTTTTTTAGATGATGCGTTTTGTGCTCAGAGCCGCAGTTATTTATGACTTATTTGTTTATTTATCCTTGATTGTTTATTTTTATATATTTATTATTAGTAGTATTGTTATTAATAATAATAATAATAATAATTATTATTTTTTTTATAATAATAATAATTAGAGTCCTAATTCTTTTTAGCTGGCAATAAGTCATTAGTGATGTGCTCACGAGGGTAAAAAACAAAAAAACGCATGGCTTTGACATCTTTTTGTTATGACACAGCAACCCTTGACACCATGGTTTCCCGAACAACACGCCCAAGATTGGACTCATCTCCAGGCCCCTAATTTCCCCCGGATTTCTGTGTCCTCTGGAACTCGATCTGCCGTCCAGCTGCAGCGCTTTAGCATGAGGTCATATCTGCATCCATATCGTTTTCCTAATAAGCCCAGCGTCTTTTTTGGCTCGTCTCGCTCGCCGGCTGGAACGACATGGAGGTGAGCTCAACACAACCAGAAGCACCTGGGATGGAACCCCGGGAATGCCATGGATACAAAACACGGCTCTTTACTCAGCGCTAATGCAGATGTCAGGGTTGGTGGAGGGTCAGAGTGGAGAAGGTGGGCAAGTTTTCAGCACTGAATATATGATTCGGGGCGTTCGAGGGTGATTTAAGCTCGGCTAATGGCAGTCCGTCATGCACGCCGGCCAAATGCTGTTTCAAAAGAAAAAAAAGAAAAAATACGAGCAATAAATAACGGAAATTTACAGTCGCGCTGATAAGTTACTGTGTCTATCAGAGGGATGTGAGCACGCAGCCCAATAACAACCTATCTGATAGTATAGGAGACTGAGATATTCTCAATACACATTTACAAATGCAAGTTCTTTTCCTTTACCTTATATCATGTGCATAAATCATTTTCATTGCAGAAAAAAAATCTATATATTTATATATATATACCGGCACTAATGTTCATTCATTCATTCATTCATTCATCTTCTACGGCTTTATCCGTTCTTCCCTCGGGTCACGGGAAGTCTGTGTCTATCTCAGGCGTCTATGGGCATTAAAGCAGGATACACCCTGGATGGAATGCCAACCCATCACACACACACACACACATTCATTCATACAATAGGGACAATTTTCCAAGGTGCCAATCAACCTACCGTGCATGTTTTTGGACCGGGGGAGGAAACCGGAGAACCCGGAGAAAAACCCCCTGAGGCACGGGGAGAACATGCACAAACTCCACACACACATGGCCGAGACGGGAATTGAACCCGGACCCTGGCGGTGTGAGGCGAACGTGTTAACCAGGAAGCCACCGTGCACTAATGTTAACGTTATTAATTGGCGAATGATCGAAACCCGAACAACAACAAAAGAACAAATAAATAAATAAACGTTCAGTGCATCCACTCACACTTCCTAAATTCCCCCCAAATTACGCCCCCTAGCTGCGCATTCACAACAGGTACGATCTCCTCACTATATTAGCGTATATTACCGTATGGAACCTTACGCAAGCGCATCGCATTCCCAAATCCGTATTACGCAATAAAGCGCATTTTTACTGAACGCAATAAAGCGCTTCCGTATAACCTAAACACCGTATCACCAGTTTATATGGAAAAGCAACCGGAACACAATTCTTAAAGGAGCCACGTCCCATATTTTACACTTCAAACCAACACTAAACAAATAACATTGTAATTAACAAGAAATTCATATTTAAAAAATGATTTCCTTATACATTTTATATATTTATACAAAGTATAACACGTTTTATATCCACATTATTTATATCTATAATTATGTTTACATGCTGGACGGTCGTCAAATAAAATGTGAATCCGAGTAAAATAAATAGGAATGAATAATAATATTATTAAAGAGGAAGATTTTGAGAGAAATGTATAGAATTATAACATCTGTTACAGATATTGACATTTAAAATACACTGAAGGAAAAGTCAAAATACTGTAAAAGTGTAAAATACTTCAGTAAACACTAAAAGGTACTTAAGTACAGTAATGAATAACGTTACACTTGACATAATGACATAACGTTTCTATAACGTTTATTGCGGTATCTGTCGGAAGGTCATGTGTCACCTTTATTTCTCACAGGCCAATGTAAACCTACACTTCCCTCGTAGGTTTCTTCTCTGATGTAATAGTTTGCCATTAAAGCATTTGGAAAGCTACTTTTTCTCGTCGTTGTTGTTGTTGTTGATTGTTGTTTGTTTTCTGGTTTGTCCAACAGCGCAGACGTTTTTTCAGCTGGCGCAGACGCTGATGCGCGTCGACAGCGGCTGCTAATTGGAGTAAATTAATTTACCTCGGGCGGCGTGTTTGCACAAAATGGCGCTCGGCGGCGTGAATAAGTGATGATCGGCAGGGCGGCGGATAAGACCCGACTTTTTGAATCATTTAACAGCACGAGCCGCTAATTAGCGGCGAGAAAAGCCGCCTTTCAGCCTCAATTAAGACAAGCCTGTGTCGGGGAGAGGGAAGGGAGTGAGAGGGCACCGAGAGCTTCTGATTTATTAATCCAGTGAGTCCGTTGGCGTTCGGATGTGGATATAGAGGAGAAGTTGGACTCTTTGGAAGAGTTCTTTCACGAATTGCATGGACACCAGAATTGGAGAACAGCCTGGGGGTCTAAAGACTAGAGGTCACGGCAAGTTCTGGTAGGTTTGGTAAGGGGGGAGGGCATCCATCAGTCACACAGTATCTTCAACCTTTGGGTCCTTGAGCGAGGCCTTTCTGTGCAGTGGTCCTTCACGAGGGGGTCTCTCACCCTCTGTGCTCCAGGGGCGCCTTATCATGGCTGTACCCGGGAACCCGAAGAAAAAAACCCCCGAGGCATGGGGAGAACATGCAAACTCTACAAACACACATGGCGGAGACGGGACTCGAACCCGTAACCCTTGAGGAGTGAGGTGAACGTGCTAACCACTAAGCCACCGTGCCCCCCCCTTACCACTGAGACCACTGAGCTTCCACCTCCCTACAAGGGATAAGCCTTTAGCTTGTTCACAATATGGACACTCAATCATCTATCTCTCTGAATGCCCAGGAGGGACCGGTGTTCCTGCCCTTCTCCTCAGACTTGCCCAATTGCCCCTCTGAATGGTATCCCCATGGGTTGGAGGCCACCCTGCTCGGATGTTCCTCATCTATTTCCTGGGGATCTTAAAAACTACCGAGCCACTCAGGAGCTTGGATTGGGACTACATTTGATCACCTCAACAACGTTTAGCTGTCACGAACGGACATCACCCAGACGAGGATGAGGTTCCCCATCCTGAGTCTGGTTTCTCTCAAGGTGTCCTCCTTTTCACCGCAGGAAAGTTTTTTCCTTCGCCCCACAGCGTTCTGGACAAACTTACTTATTAAATGCCCATTGTTAAAAGTGTTAGACAAAGAAAATTGGATTTGTATTCTCCAGATAGAATACAAATACTCAAAGAATACTTTGAGATGCATGAGTCTCAAAGTGAAGACCTCAAAGAAGACCAACAGGACGAGACCAACATTTTGGACGAGAGTACAGGCATAACATTATGACCGCCTGCCACCTTTCTTTACCAAAACAAGGACCCACTAGTGGCAGCTTCTGGTGGGATTTGGACTTGCGATCTTCTGGTCCAGAAACCATCTCTCTGAATCTCAATCATCTATCTCTCTGAATGCCCAGGAGGGAGGTGTCCCTACCCTTCTTCTCAGACCTGCCCAGTTGTCCCTCTGAATGGTATTCCCATGGGATGGAGGCCACCCTGCTCGGATGTTCCTCGTCTATTCCGTGGGGATCTTAAAAACTACTATCAGGACTACTAACAGTCCTGATAGACCATCGAACCTTGGCTACCTTGGTTTCCATTTCACCTCCGGACCACATTTGATAGACACTGACCAGTGCAGATTGGGAACAACCCAACAAGAGACGCAGTTTTGGACGTGACCCAGTCGTCTAGCCGTCAGGATTTTTCCAATTAACGCAAACACTTCGGATATACAATTACACCACAATAGAGCCGCACGCTCTCGTTTAACGTAATTACGCCCGCGTAATCAAGTGAAGTCAGTCCTCTTATTAAAAAGTATCTCACCGCTACTCCTACGCCTTTTTTCCTAATCCACTTTCGGACACCAGTGACAGAACGGGATATTTTTAGAAAGCGTTTCGGAATTCTTCCTGGCAACGATTTCCCGTCTGTAGTTGTTTCCACCGGCCCGGAATGTCCTCGCTGTAAATTAACGGTGTCCGTGTTGACGCGGACGTCTGGGCCTCGTTCAGAGGGACGTCTTTTGGCTCGTTTTTTTTTTTTTTAGGCCGCGGGGGTGGGAAAAAATATCCTGACCTGGAATCCAGTCGCTTGAAACGTGTCCTTGATGGAGCAAAAGGGACCAAAGCTGATTGAGCAAAAAGAAGATGGATTCTAGTCAAGGCCAGAGATTACAGGACCGCCATCTCTCACCGAGGGACATCCTTCTGGGTCTCTCCCAGAAATGTCCAGAAACTTCCGTGCCAAATTTCCGTACTGCAAAAACACCCCCCCGCCTCCGTCCCCCGTCTCCCAACCACCACCACCCCCCCCCTTTCTCCCTCCTCCCCATTTCAAGTATTCAGACTGCAGGGAAATTAACGCTTGTTCTAGTGGGAAAGGAGGGCAACACGAACTCTTGCCAACTCATCTGAGAGCTTCCCCCCTCCCTAACTCTCTCTCTTTCTATCTCTCTATCTCACTCTTTTCTTCCCTTTTTTATATTTTGTTTCGCGTCGGCCGGGAAAAAGCGTCTGATTCCCAGCTCTAAGTTTGCTCGGCTGCCGCTCAAATCCCAGCAGTGTTTATGGATTCTCCAGATCTCATTACAGTCAATGAGCCTGCAAAGACTCGCAGATCAAAGTGAAAAAGACTTTCTGGTGCGAGAGAGAGAGAGAGAGAGAGAGAGAGAGAGAGAGAGAGAGAGAGAGAGAGAGAGAGAGAGAGAGAGAGTGAGAGAGCCAAATCAAGCAATTACAGCCAGGAAAGTTCATATAAGGAATATTTTTATTTTTTTTTAAAAAGCAGGAAGTGCTTGGTTATAAATAAATAAGGGAGTAAATAAAAATGGCAGCCGTTGCAAATCATCTCGATCCCTCAAACGTACGTGGCTACAGATTTAACACAGGAGGAAGACAAGACAAGGTTTTTCCACTTCCTCCATGCTAGCTGTTTGTTTGTTTACGCCACAGTAGCTAATTTTGCGAACATTATTTACATCCGACCTGGGCGTTTTTACACATTTACGTTTACATTTAAGGCATTTGGCAGACGCCCTGATCCAGAGCGACTTACAACTGAGGGTTAAGGGCCTTTCTCAAGGGCCCTCTAGTGGTGAGGTTTGAACCTGCGATCTTCTGGTCCAGAGGCCAAGAACTTTAACCACTAAGCCACCAGCTCCCTCGGACATATGGCCCGTCAACCCTTCCAGTCTGGTGCGAGAGACAGCTAGAGACAACACCCTCGAGGAGAGAGAGTCACCGGGCAGGGAGTGGTTGCGGGTTCGGACGCGATAGAGGCGGGGGCGATCTGCAGGTAAGAGACGTGCGGAGGCGATTGGGCGTCGCCGGACATCGGAGGAGGGCGCCCCGAGCCGTGAGACTGTGGCTGCGTCCCGGCGTGAGTACACGGCCTACGCTGACAACACGTGGAAAGCAATAAAAATGGCTCCCTGCTTGGCGATCGCTTGTTTATCTCTCATTGTTGCGTTGAACACGGACTCTAAACAACAACAACAACAACATCGAGTGCTACTTTCCCCCATGTATAAATACAGGGGTGTTCGCTCACGGATTGGTTTAGACGAGTGCTTTGTCGTATATAATGCTACATTACTCATGAATAATGGGAGTCGACCATATGACCTATATGTGTAATGTACAGCCAATGAGTGCTCAGATAAATCCTGTCTACGTCACATGACCTTAAACGCCACTTTTTTAAACTGGAAGAACGAAATGGTTTGCGATATCTTTAGTTATTATATTATACATTTTTAATATATTATTTATTTATATATTATATATATTATATTATATTATATTATTAATTGTTGATGTATTATTAATTATATTTATTTAATATATTATATCTATTATTTGAAATTTTGATTATTATTTATTTACATATTATTTAATATGTTATATTTATTATATTATTCATTTTTGATATATTTATTCATATTAGATATATTATTTAATATATTTATATTACATTTATTATATTATTCATTTTTGATATATTATTTATTCATATATTATTTAATATATTATATTTATTATATTATTAATTTTTGATATATTATTTATTGATATTTTATTTAATATATTACATTTATTATATTATTCATTTTTGATATATTATTTATTCATATATTATTTAATATATTATATTTATTATATTATTAATTTTTGATATATTATTTATTGATATTTTATTTAATATATTACATTTATTATATTATTCATTTTTGATATATTATTTATTCATATATTATTTAATATATTATATTTATTATATTATTAATTTTTGATATATTATTTATTGATATTTTATTTAATATATTACATTTATTATATTATTCATTTTTGATATATTATTTATTCATATATTATTTAATATATTATATTTATTATATTATTAATTTTTGATATATTATTTATTGATATTTTATTTTATTTACATTTATTATATTATTCATTTTTATTATATTTATTCATATATTATTTAATATATTATATTTATTATATTATTAATTTTTGATATTTTATTTAATATATATATTATTTATTGATATTTTATTTAATATATTACATTTATTATATTATTCATTTTTGATATATTATTTATTCATATATTATTTAATATATTATATTTATTATGTTATAATTTTTTATTATAATATTAATATCAGCGTTAGCATTTGTGCTAAATTAGCATGACAAGCGAAAACAGTTGTGGACAGCGGTAAGGCGGAAGACGACCCCCTCGCACCACAGTGTACACTCGCTCCCTCCTTGGACCTCGGCTTTCATGGCGCTTTATCCTATTTATCGTTAATACGCATGTAAACAACCCCAGGTCCCGAGCTCAATTATTTCAAATGTGATTTGGCTAAATGCGGCATCCAGGGTACGAAGCCTATCGCCACGCGCTTGGGCGATTTCACACCGGTGCCCTTGAAAGTTTTGAGGTCTTTCTCCGTCTCTTTGCTGTCCCTCACCCTCTTTCCGTCTACTTTATCTGATGGTTGGCACGTTGCTCTGCTGCCAGGCATTAAACGACATCATCCACCAGCTGCGAGTGTGAACCACACACACACACACACACACACACACCACAGCCATTAAAGGGGCCCCTTTAATTAAAGTAGGCATGTAAAGGTCGTTAAAGGCGAACAGATGGGTCCTTGGTTTACTCGTCGTTGCACTCGGCCCCTTTTGTCCTCCCGTAAATATCCTTTTTTTTTTTTTTTTAATGTTTGAGCAAATCCTGAACACACACTGAAATCCGACTTATCCGACCCCAAGCCGAGCCATCTCCGGATACTACGCATACAGATCGCTACTTCAGACGTACAATGGAAACGAATATCGGTCAACAAAAGTAAAGAGAAAGTCTTCACAGGTGTGGAAAAGGCAGTGCTTGGGCCCCTTTAATGATATAGTAAGAACTAAACATTGCTCTAAACTTTTTAATACTCGAATCAACATGCGTTTGGACAAATATTTAACGTTATTATTATGGTGTGTATGGGGGGCACGGTGGTTTAGTGGTTGGCACGTTTACCTCACAGCGCCAGGGTCCGGGTTCGATTCCCGTCTCGGCCATGTGTGTGTGGAGTTTGTGCATGTTCTCAACCGTGTCTCAGGGGGTTTTTCTCCGGGTTCTCTGGTTTCCTCCCCCGGTCCAAAAACATGCACGGTAGGTTGATTGGCACCATGGAAAATTGTCCCTAGTGTGTGAATGTGTGTGTGTGTGTCCTGTGATGTGTTGGCATTCCATCCAGGGTGTATCCTACTTTAATGCCAATAGACGCCTGAGATAGACACAGACTCCCCGTGACCCGAGGAAAGATCGGATAAAGCGCTAGAAGATGAATGAATGAATGAATGGTATGTATAGAGAGACGGTGGTTTAGTGGTTAGAACGTTCGGCTCACACCGCCAGGGTCCGGGTTCGATTCCCGCCTCGCCCATGTGTGTGTGGAGTTTGTACATGTTCTCCCCGTGCCTCAGGGGGTTTTTCTCCGGGTTCTCCGGTTTCCTCCCCCGGTCCAAAAAACATGCACGGTAGGTTGATTGGCACCTTGGAAAATTGTCCCTAGTGTATGAATGTGTGTGTGTGTGTGTGTGTGTGTGTGTGTGTGTGTGTGTGTGTGTGTGTGTGTGTGAAATGGTCTTCGTGAGTTGACGTATATGAAGACTTCTACATAAACAGACACGGAACTGAAATTGTAACTATAGATATAAAAAAACCTGGGAGACGTGAAAGATAAACTTCGCACTTTGTTTATTTACACTTTGGACTCTTGCTTAGCGCATCGGCTATCAAACAATCGCCATTAAGTGCACGAGCTTATCATTCGCTAACTCGCGATTACTTAACACACAATTGTATCTAAACATGCCGTAAATAATCCTCTAATCAACAACAACAACATGGACAAATATGCGTACGTTATGCAAATTATTACCATATTATTACCCAAACCGAACTCAGCATAGATCTAATATTCTTGTAAATACTATAAAGTTTTTAAAGGGAGAACGTAAATCATCAGAACCTTCGTTATGTTTCCGCACGGACGCTTTTAACTGCCGAATGTGCTTAAGTTCAGACTTGGAATTATTCATTCATTCATCTTCTACCGCTTTATCCGATCTTCCCTCGGGTCACGGGGAGTCTGTGTCTATCTCAGGCGTCTATGGGCATTAAGGCAGGATACACCCTGGATGGAATGCCAACCCATCACACACACACACACACACACACACACACACACACACTCATACACTAGGGACAATTTTCCAAGGTGCCAATCAACCTACCGTGCATGTTTTTGGACTGGGGGAGGAAACCCGGAGAACCTGGAGAAAAAACACAAAAAAAGAAAACAAAAGGTCAAACAGAAATGTACGTTTTGTTAATGGGGCATTAATCGAATTAACGACACGTTAAAATGCATTTGCACCAATGCATTGATTTGACAGTGTGTGTATATATATATATATATATATATATATATATATATATATATATATATATATATATATATATGTGTGTGTGTGTATTAGTTAAAACACTGACATTATTAAGGCGTGTTATAACGCAGTGTGCATTACTATGTGAATGATCTGCTCCTTTACTCTGCGTCGTGTTGGCGAACGAACGAAACCCAAACAACAAATAAATAAATAAATGTTCAGTGCATCCACTCACACCTCCTAAATTTCCCCCTGAATTACGCTCCCTAGCTGCGCATTCACAACAGGTACGATCTCCTCACTATATCAGCGTATATTACCGTATGGAACCTTACGCAAGCGCATCGCATTCCCAAATCCGTATTACTGCAATAAAGCGCATTTTTACTGAACGCAATAAAGCGCTTCCGTATAACCTAAACACCGTATCACCAGTTTATATGGAAAAGCAACCGGAGCACAATTCTTAAAGGAGCCACGTCCCATATTTTACACTTCAAACCAACACTAAACAAATAACATTGTTGTAATTAACAAGAAATTAATATTAAAAGAATCATTTCCAGAGTAAAATAAATATTAAATAATCAATACATTTATTAAAGGGAGAGATTATTTTGAGAGAAATGTATATAATTATAACATCTGTTACAGTTATTTACAGTATTACAAACATGAAAATGATTCATTGCGTTGAAAACGTGCGATTAATCGCGATTATATATATATATATATTTTCTGTTCATATTGGTTTTATTTTTGTACTTTTATTTATTTTTTCCTGCTGTAAAATCAGCATTTTTCCCCCCCGGTTTAAAACGATGCTTTCTTTGTCTTGCGTTACTGAAACTCTCTTGCCGTCCCTGAGGGACTTTCGCATGTCACAAACACACTCCGTGACGAGTCCTTGAGCCTCCGGTATCCGTCCGTCGAACGCGAGTTTTACCTTCCTGTTATTAGTGACAAGTGGCGTTACGTCGCCGCGATCCTGATCCGCTAATGCAGACGCAAAAACAAATTAGAGCCGAGCCGCTATTAACACCCGACTCCCCGGAGGAGGCCGAGACCATATTAAAGTCATCCTCCCACTGCAGCGGCAGCACACGGGATGATGGACAGGTAAATTAGGAGAACAAGGGAACAGCCTCGACACTGTTTACACTGGAAAAAAAAGAGAGAGAGAGAGAGAGAGAGAGAGAGAGAGAGAGAGAGAAAGAGGAGATATACAGTGCTACTAATAACTCATCAGATTTAGACACCGTGTTCATTTCTTTCTCTCGGGTAAACGCTGTGTTTCTGTGAGGAAATATTTATTTGCCAGATAATAAACCGACGAATTCCGAATTCATGATTTTATTATTATCATAAAAATCATGATCATTTTATTATTATCATCTTATTGTTTAAAATCTTATCTTATTGTTAATATCTTTTTATTTATTATCTCTTTTTTTATATTTTTATTTTTTATATATATATAAAACATTTATATATATGCATGTTTGTTACACAAAATGTTTCTGATCATCGAACACATTTTAATATTAGTCAAAGATAACACAAGTAAACACAAAATGCAGTTTTTAAATGAATGTTTTTATTATTTAGTGAGAAAAAAAATCCAAACCCACATAGCCCTGTGTGAAAAAGTAATTGCCCCTGCACCTAATAACTGGTTGGGCCACCCTTAGCAGCAATAACTGCAATCAAACGTTTGCGATAACTTGCAACAAGTCTTTTACAGCGCTCTGGAGGAATTTTGGCCCACTCATCTTTGCAGAATTGTTGTAATTCACAGCTTTATTTGAGGGTTTTCTAGCATGAACCGCCTTCTTAAGGTCATGCCACAGCATCTCAATGGGATTCAGGTCAGGACTTTGACTAAGGCCACTCCAAAGTCTTCGTTTTTTTTGTTTTTTTTTTTCAGCCATTCAGAGGTGGATTTGCTGGTGTGTGTTTTGGGTCATTGTCCTGCTGCAGCACCCAAGATCGCTTTAGCTTGAGTTGACGAACAGATGGCCGGACATTCTCCTTCAGGATTTTTTGGTAGACATTAGAATTCATGCTTCCATCTATCACAGCAAGCCTTCCAGGTCCTGAAGCAGCAAAACAACCCCAGACCATCACACTACCACCACCATATTTTACTGTTGGTATGATGTTCTTTTTATGAAATGCTGTGTTACTTTTACGCCAGATGTAACGGGACACGCACCTTCCAAAAAGTTCAACTTTTGTCTCGTCAGTCCACAAGATATTTTCCCAAAAGTCTTGGCAGTCATTGAGATGTTTTTTAGCAAAATTAAGACGAGCCTTAATGTTCTTTTTGCTTAATAGTGGTTTGCGCTTGGAACTCTGCCATGCAGGCCGTTTTTGCCCAGTCTCTTTCTTATGGTGGAGTCGTGAACACTGACCTTAATTGAGGTAAGTGAGGCCTGCAGTTCTTTGGATGTTGCCCTGGGATCTTTTGTGATTTCTCGGATGAGTTGTCTCTGCGCTCTTGGGGTAATTTTGGGCGGCCGGCCACTCCTGGGAAGGTTCACCACTGTTCCATGTTTTTGCCATTTGTGGATAATGGCTCTCACTGTGGTTCGCTGGAGTCCCAAAGCTTTAGAAATGGCTTTTATTTAAAAATTGGCCTTTTTTAATCCTTTACCAGACTGATGGATCTCAATTACTTTTGTTCTCATTTCTTCCTGAATTTCTTTGGATCTTGGCATGATGTCTAGCTTTTGAGGTGCTTTTGGTCTACTTCTCTGTGTCAGGTAGCTTCTGTTTAAGTGATTTCTTGATTGAAACAGGTGTGGCAGTAATCAGGCCTGGGGGTGGCTACAGAAAAACTCAGGTGTGATAAACCACAGTTAAGTTATTTTTTAACAAGGGGGGGGCAATCACTTTTTCACACAGGGCTATGTGGGTTTGGATTTTTTTCTCACTAAATAATAAAAACATTCATTTAAAAACTGCATTTTGTGTTTACTTGTGTTATCTTTGACTAATATTAAAATGTGTTCGATGATCAGAAACATTTTGTGTGACAAACATGCAAAAGAATAAAAAGTCAGGAAGGGGGCAAATAGTTTTTCACACCACTGTGTATATAAACACGATGTAAGTGCAGGTTATTTATCCTGCAAAATTGTGCTAAATATCAATCGGAGCCATCGTTTGAGATCAACTTCGTATCTTTCAAGACTTTATTTTAGCTTTAATAATAATAATAATAATAATAATAATAATAATAATCATAATAATAATAATAATAATCATCAATCATCATCAAATAAAGATCATCATAATTATAATAATGGTAAAACAATCAATACATCCAGCCAACCACCAAAGAACAACACAACATAATAATTATAATAATAATAATAAAATAATATAATAACAACATAATAAAGACAACAAAATAAAACAACAACAACACAAACAACATACCAATAATAAACAACAACAACAACAACAACAAAACAACAATAATAATAATAAAAAACAACACACACAACAACAACATAAAATAATCAATATACAATAATATAATCCATATATAAAATAATAATAAAAATAATAATAACAACAATAAATAAAGACAACAATACAACAACTAATATAAAACAACAACAACAACAACAATAATAATAATAATAATAATAATAATAAATAATAATAACAAATAATAAAACAACAACACACAATAATATAATAATAATAATAATAATAATTGTAAAAATAATAATAACAACAATAATAAAGATAACAGCACAATCCACAATCAATTAAAAAACTATAATATAATATTGTAAAATAAATATAAACAATAGAAACTAATATAAAAACAACAACAAAATAATAATAATAAATAATAATAATAATAATAATAATAATAATAATAATAATTGTAAAAATAACAATAACAACAATAGTAAAGACAACACCAACAATAATAATAATAATAATAATAAATAATAATAATAATAATAATAATAATAATAATAATAATAAAATAAAAAAATAACAATAACAACAATAATGGTAAGACATAATAACAACAATAATAACATAATAACTAATAATAATAATAATTGTAAAAAAATAATATAATAACAACAATAATAAAGACAAACACCATCAATAATAATAATAATAACAACAACAACAATAATAATAATAATAATAATAATAATAATAATAATTGTAAAAATAATAGCAATGCAACAACAATAATAAAGACAACAACAACAACAATAATAACAATAATAATAATAATAATAATACCCCAATAATAATAATAATAATGGTATTATTATTATTATTATTATTAACAACAACAGAAACAATAATAATAACAATAAAATAGTAATAATAATAACAATAATAACAACAACAATAATAACAATCGAGTTTTAAGGTTGCCCAGTAAAAACATACTCTAGTTGCTTGTTTTATGTCACATTGATTTACAACCTAATAACAGATTATAAGACTCTTAATACACTATTAGGTCGCAGCCCCGCGTCCACACATTACAGTCGACCCCCGTCTGAGTTCGTGGCCTCAGTTGTTTGTGGGTTTTTAGACCCTTAGTAATAATTGTTTTGCGGAAATTTTCCCCATGTAAATATTTTTTGTGGTAATTTATGCAAATTTTTTAACCACTAAATAATTACGTTCATTAATTTGT
>JACRUU010000013.1:24569478-24589478 GCA_030449085.1 Kryptopterus vitreolus
TATATATGATATATCTATATAGATATATATATATATATATTATCTATATGATATATATATATATTATCTAGTATATAGTATATATATATATATTGTTTTTGTATTTTTTATATATAGCTGTGGTGAAGACGGAGGTTTATTTATCGTCAGGTCAGAGGTGTTGACCACAACTTCTCACATTTAATATGGAGAAGAAAACAAACAAATCTCTCTCTCACTCTCTCTTTCTCTCTCTCTCTCTTTCTCTTTCTTCCCCCACTTTCTCTCTCTGTATCTCTCTTTCTGTGTCTCTCACTCATTGTTTCTATGGCTTGTTTATTTTTAATGGTAGCTACACAGAGGATTTTGGAGCTCTGTGTGTGTGTGTGTGTGTGTGTGTGTGTGTGTGTGTGTGTGTGTGTGTGTGTGTGGTGTTGTGTCACAGCACTGTCGGTAGAGTGTGTGGAGTTGTGCTGTACACACCGAGTCCCTTTGTTGTGTGTGTGTGTGTGTGTGTGTGTGTGTGTGTGTGTGTGAAGACGGACTCCTCCTCACAGATGGGGCTTTAATTAACACATGGGCTCTCTCATCACAACACCGCGGCCAGGTGTCGCCCTGGAAACCGTCTCCATGCTGGACGCAGGGGGGACACACACCACACACACACACACACACACACTTTTTCACGCACACACCATATCAAGAACATACAGGATGATGATGGTGATGATTATTATGAATGATGATTATAAGTCGTGATTATTATTATTGCACTAGTTTTTGTTGTTGTTGTTGTTGTTGTTGTAAATAACACCATTTTCCAGGAGAATTCCAGATTTTTTCTAGACATGCCACACATGGATATTATGATTTGAGGTGGTGGGGGGGGGGGGGGGGGGGGGTGGGGAATTCTGCCGCTTGTTAAAAAAAAGTTTAAAAAATAAAAAAATAATGTTAAATCCGATACGATGTGACAAAGCCAGTAGGGGGCGATAGTGTGTCATGAAGTGTTACGTCAAAGACCTGTAATAAAGCTAGAGACAAAACGAGATGAAAGATGGAAAAACAAATATTTACATGTTTCCAAACATTTGATGGTATTAAAGAAAGTCAGGTTTGGTGCTAATTAGCGATCGGCTTTGGCCCCGCCCACAACAAAGTATTATCTTGTAAACAAAGTTAGTTTTCTTTAAACATTTACACGTGCGATTTAGCGATTTCTAAAAGAAGCCGTCGTTATCCATAGGAGCTGTGAGAGAGAGAAAGACATGATTAGAGAGAGAGAGAGAGAGAGAGAGAGAGGAGAGAGAGAGATGATAGTGAGAGAGTGAAAGAGAAAGAGAGAAAGAGTGATAGTGAGAGAGTGAAAGAGAAAGAGAGATTGAGAGTGATAGTGAGAGAGAGAGAGAAAGAGAAGAGAGAGAGAAAGAGAGAGACACGATGAGAGAGAGAGAGACATGATGAGAGAGAGTGATAGTGAGAGAGAGAGAGAGACACGATGAGAGAGAGAGAGACACGATGAGAGAGAGTGATAGTGAGAGAGAGACGATGAGAAAGAGAGAGACACAATAGAGAGAGAGACAATTGTGTGTGAGTGAGAGAGAGAGAGAGTGAGACATGATGAGAGAGAGTGAGAAGGAGACATGATGAGAGAGCAAGAGAGAGAGAGAGGGACACGATGAGAGAGAGAGAGCGACACGATGAGAGAGAGACACGATGATAGAGTAAGAGAGAGAGAGAAACATGATGAGAGAGAGCGACACGATGAGAGAGAGAGAGACACGATGATAGAGTAAGAGAGAGAGAGAGACATGATGAGAGAGAGAGACACGATGAGAGAGAGAGTGACACGTTGAGAGAGAGAGGGAGCTACACGATGAGAGAGACACACGATGAGAGAGAAAGAGAGAGAGACGATGAGAGAGAGAGAGACGATGAGAGAGAGAGACACACAACAAGAGAGAGAGAGAGACACGATGAACGAGAAAAAGAGACACAATGAGAGTGAGAGAGAGAGAGAGAGGTGACTGGGAGAGAGGGACACGATGAGAGTGAGAGAGAGAGAGACACGATGAGAGAGTGAGAGAGAGAGAGAGACACGATGAGAGAGATAGACACGATGAAAGAGACACACTGTGAGAGAGAGACACGATGTGAGAGAGAGACACGATGAGAGGAAGAGAAAGAAGAAAGAGAAAGAGAGACACGATGTGAGAGAGACCACAAGAGAGAGAGAAGACATGATGTGAGAGAGAGAGAGAGAGAGACACGATGAGAGAGAGATAGACATGATGAGAGAGACGATGAGAGGAGAGAGAGAGAGAGACAATGAAAGAGGAAGAGAGACACCATGAGAGAGAGAGAGAGAGAGAGAGAGAGAGTGACACGATGAGAGAGACACGATGAGAAGAGTGAAAAGAGAGACACCATGAGAGAGAGAGAGAGTGACACGATGAGAGAGAGATGAGATGACGAGAGAGAGAGAGAGATAGACATGATGAGAGAGACACATGATGAAAGAGGAAGAGAGACACCATGAGAGAGGAGAGAGAGAGAACAGAGAGAGTTGACACGATGAGAGAGAGAGAGATAGACATGATGAGAGAGAGACACGATGAAAGAGGAAGAGAGACACCATGAGAGAGAGAGAGAGAGTGACACGATGAGAGAGAGAGAGATAGACATGATGAGAGAGACACGATGAAAGAGGAAGAGAGACACCATGAGAGAGAGAGAGAGAGAGAGAGTGAACACATGATGAGAGAGAGAGAGATAGACATGATGAGAGAGACACGATGAACAGAGGAAGAGAGTCGAGAGAAGAGAGACCATGAGAGAGAGAGAGTGACACGATAAGAGTGAGAGATGAGAGAGAGAGAGATAGACATGTGATGAGAGAGACACGATGAAAGAGGAAGAGAGTCACCATGAGAGAGAGAGAGAGAGAGCGAGAGAGAGAGTGATAGAGAGACGAGAGAGAGAGATAGACATGATGATGAGAGGGAGAGAGACACCATGAGAGAGAGAGAGTGACACGATGAGAGAGAGAGATAGACATGATGAGAGAGACACCATGAGAGAGAGAGAGAGTGACACGATGAGAGAGAGAGACAGACATGATGAGAGAGACACGATGAAAGAGGAAGAGAGACACCATGAGAGAGAGAGAGTGACACGATGAGAGAGACACGATGAAAGAGTAAGAGAGACACCATGAGAGAGAGAGAGAGACACGATGAGAGAGAGAGAGAGACAAGAGAGAGAGAGATAGAGAGAAAAACATGAGATGAGAGAGAGAGAGAGACACGATGAGAAAGACACGATGAAAGAGGAAGAGAGACACCATGAGAGAGAGAGAGAGACATGATGAGAGAGAGATAGACATGATGAGAGAGACACGATGAAAGAGGAAGAGAGACACGATGAGAGAGAGAGAGAGAGTGACACGAGAGAGAGAGATAGACAGAGACGAGAGAGATGAGAGAGACACATGAGAGAGAGAGAGAGACATGAGAGAGACATGAGAGAGAAAGAGGAGAGAGAGTGACACGATGAAAGAGGAAGAGTGACACCATAAGAGAGAGAGAGAGAGAGAGAGAGAGTGACACGATGAGAGAGAGAGATAGACATGATGAGAGAGACACGATGAAAGAGGAAGAGAGACACAATGAGAGAGAGAGAGAGAGAGACACGAGAGGGAGAGATGAACGAGAGAGAGAGAGAGAGATGAGAGAGACGATGAAAGAGAGAAGAGAGTCACCATAAAGATAGAGAGAGATAGAGAGACACGATGAGAGGAGAGAGAGAGAGGGATGATAGACAGTGATGAGGAGAGGACACGATGATAATGAGGAAGAGAGTCACCATGAGAGAGAGAGAGAGAGAGTGACATGATGAGAGAGAGAGAGAGAGAGACATGATGAGAGAGACACGATGAAAGAGGAGAGAGATGAGAGACACCAGAAGATGACACGAGAGAGAGGAGAGAGAGAGAGAGAGTGACACGATGAGAGAGAGATAGACATGATGAGAGAGACACGATGAAAGAGGAAGAGAGACACCATGAGAGAGAGAGAGAGAGACGATTGAGAGAAGACCGATGAAAGAAGAGAGACATAAGAGAGAGAGAGAGAGAGAGTGACACGATGAGAGAGACACGATGAAAGAGGAAGAGAGACACCATGAGAGAGAGAGAGAGAGAGAGAGAGAGTGAGAGAGACAGATGAAGAGAAGAGAGACACCAGAAGAGATGAGAGAGAGGAGAGAGGAGAGAGTGACACGATGAGAGAGACACGATGAAAGAGGAAGAGAGACACCATTGAGAGAGAGAGATGGAGAGAGAGAGTGAACGATGAGAGAGACACGATGAAAGAGGAAGAGAGACACCATGAGAGAGAGAGAGAGAGTGACACGATGAGAGAGACACGATGAAAGAGGAAGAGAGACACCATGAGAGAGAGAGAGAGAGAGAGAGTGACAGAGTGACCGAGAGAGAGAGATGAGAGAGAGACACGATGATGAAAGAGGAAGAGAGACACCATGAGAGAGAGAGAGAGAGAGAGAGAGACAAGGAGGAGAGAGTGACAGTAACGGTTACATTTCTATCCTGAAATGTCCGGGAAGTGAAAAAGCTGACGCGGACAGACGACACTTCTCAGACCGATGTGAAAGTAAACACGTGTTTGTGTTTTGAAGTAAACACATGTTTGTGTTTTGAAGTAAACACATGTGTGTGTGTGTGTGTGTGTGTTGTGTGTTACGAGGTGACGTCTCTCCTCACACACACACTGTAGACGCTTTTAGAATGACACCTGAAAGCGTAACGCTGATGTCCAGTATAGACTGAGTGTGGAATTCCGGAGGTCACGTGATGCTACAATTCCGATCGCGCGTTCCTCCGCAGACTTCCAACTTTGTCCTTTGATGTGTTTCCGTCTCTTTCCCGTCTCTCTTTCCCGTCTCCCGATGGCTCCTCCCCCCCCCCCCCCCGAGCGAAGAAGAAGACGGAGAAGGAGAAGTCGGCGGCGGCAACGACATTCCTTTTCCCGCGACATCTGGCCACAAACGAGCGCGTCAAATCCCACCCAGCGGCTGCTTAAAGGGTGCCAACTGCCGGCACTTCCCATTAGGGCCCTAAAGACGAGCACTTCAAACGGCACTCGCACCTCGGGAGGGACGCGCATCATCATATTTTAATCGAACATGTGGCTCCGGCGCCGTTTGTCCCGCGTCCAAATTGCAATAGTGAATTCTGTCCAGCTGTCGGCCTACAAATGGGGCTCAATTACAGCGGCGACGCGCACCTCTGTTTCCCCCCTCGCGCTCCCTCGTTCCCTCCTTTCGCTCACTCTCCTTCCCTTTCGCTTCGTCTCGTCCCTTTAATCGGTAAAACAAAGCGAGTCCGAAGTCGCGGCCCGGACATTTCGTCCCCGAGCGAGATCGGACGTCCCTCTGAACGACGCCGCCTTCGTTTCTGACCATCCTTTGTTTGTGCTTTTTGTTTTTGTTTTTGTTTGTTTGTTTTTGTTGTTTTTGAGGTCATGTTTACTATTCA
This sequence comes from Kryptopterus vitreolus, assembly GCA_030449085.1. NCBI lineage: Eukaryota > Metazoa > Chordata > Actinopteri > Siluriformes > Siluridae > Kryptopterus > Kryptopterus vitreolus. Next base: position 24,575,012 of record JACRUU010000013.1, read on the forward strand.
TAACGTGTCGCGGTTAATATTTTATTATTTTATATCCTAGAATACTTTTTGTTGTTGTTGTTGTTGTTGTTGTTGTTGTTAAGTCGGCTGTCGGGATTAAACGAGAAGTTGTTTTTACTTTCTGAATTAAAAATAACATCAATTTCAAGCTTTTATTTGTTTTTGTTTCAGGTTGTGATTTTTTTGGGGATTTCGACAAAATCCTTTTTCTTGAGGAGAGAAGACGGATGTAGAGAAGAGTAGATGGATGGATGGATGGATGGATGTAGAGGTGAGTAGATGGATGGACGTAGAGGATGGATGGAATGGATGGCTGATGGATGGATAGATGGATGGATGGATGGATCTATGTAGATGTGAGTAGATGGATGGATGGATGGATGGATGGTAGCGTAGATGGATGATGGAGTAGATGGATGGATGGATGGATGGATGATGGATGTGAGTAGATGGATGGATGGATGGATGGATGGATGTAGATGTGAGTAGATGGATGGATGGACATGTGGATTATATGCGTAGATGGATAGTCGATGCATGATAATGACTGGTAATGTAATGGACGTATGGTCTGATAGATGGTGGGTAGAGATGATGGATGGATGGATGGATGATTGAGTGGATGTGGATTATGGATGGATGGATCTTTGAGGATGGATGTGAGTAGATGGATGGATGGATGGATGGATGTAGGTGTGGGTAGATGGATACATGGATGTAGAGGTTAGTAGATGGATGGATGGATGGATGTAGATGGATGGATGGATGTAGATGGGAGTGGATGAATGGATGGATGGAGATGTGAGTAGATGGATGGATGGATGTAGAGGTGAGTAGATGGATGGATGGTGGAGATGATGGATGTAGATGGATGAGTAGATGGCATGGAGTGGATTAGATGGATTGATGATGAATAATGAGTAGATGAATGGATGGATGGACAGATGGATTGGATGTGACTGACTGTAGATGTGAGTAGATGAATGTATATGTGGATAGATGGATGGATGGATGGATGGTAGGAATGGATGGATGAGATGTGATAGATGGATGGATGATGGATGGATGGATGGATGTGATAGGATGTAGATGGATGGATGGATGGATGGATGGATGGATGGATGGATGGCATGGGATGGATGGTTGGATGGATGGATGATGATAGATGGATGGATTAGGATGTGGGTAGATGGATGGATGGATGGACGAATGGATGTAGATGTGAGTAGGATGATGGATGGAATGGATGGATGATGACTGCATGGATGGATGGATGGATGGATGAGATGGTAGATGGATGGATGGATGGATGATGATGGACGGATGGATGGTTGGATGGAGAATGGCGGAGGGATGGATGGATGGACGGACAGGATGGATGGATGTAGATGTGAGTAGATGGATGGATGGATGGACTGATGGATAGATGGTTTAGTGATGTGATGGATGGATGCAATGAATGCATTATGGATGGATGGATGGATGGATGGATGGATGGATGTAGATGTGAGTAGATGAATGTATATGTGATGGATGAATAGATGGACGGATGGATGGATGGATGGATGGATGGATGGTAGATGTGAGTAGTTGATGATGGATGGACGGACGGATGGATGGATGAATGTAGATGTGATAGATGGATGGATGGATGGACGGACGGCAGATGGATGGATGGATTGATGGATGGATGTAGATGTGAGTAGATAGATGGATGGATGGATGGATGGATGGATGTATGGATGTGGAGCATGGTGGATGGATGCAGATGGATGGACTGTGAGTAGATGGGATGGATGGATTGGACGGATGGATGGATGAATGTAGATGTGAGTAGATGGATGGATGGATGGATGAATGTAGATAGATAGATGGATGGATGGATGGATGGATGGATGGATGGATGGATGGATGATTGAGCAGATGTGATGTGGATTAGATGGATGGATGGACGGGATGGATGGATGAATGTAGATGTGAGTAGATGGATGGATGGTGATGGTATATGGTGAGTGGATGATGGACGGATGATGGATGGATGATGGATGGATGGATGATAGATGGATGGATGGAGATGATGATGGATGGATGGATGGATGTAGATGTGAGTAGATGGAAGATGGATGGATGGATGGATGGATGGATGGATGTGTATAATGGATGGTATGGATGGATGGATGACGGATGGATGGATGGATGTAGATGTGGTATATGGATGGATGCATAGATGGATGGATGGATGGACGGATGGATGGATGAATGTAGATGTGAGCATAGATGGATGGATGGATGGATGGATGGATGGATAGATGTGGTAGATGATATGATGGATGATTAGATGTGAGTAGATGATGATGGCTTGAATGGATGGTGATGGAGATGTGTGAGTAGATGGTGATGGATGATGGTAGCGGGGATGATGGTAGATGTGCTCTGAGTATGGATGGATGATGGATGGACTGGATGTGATGGTAGATGGATGGATGGATGATGTAGATGGAGTGGAGATTGGATGGATGGACGGATGGATAGAAAATGGATGGATGGATGGATGGATGGATGTAGATGGTGGAATGGACGGACGGATGGATGGGATGATGTGACGAGGATGGATGGATGGATGAATGTGGAGGATGGATGGAGAGATGGATGGATGGATGGATGTGGATGGATGAATGATGTTGAGTGGATGGAGATGGATGGATGGAGTGGATGGATGGATGGATGGATGGAGATGTGAGAGATGGATGGATGGATATGGAGATGGATGGATGGAGATGTGATGTGAGTAGATGGATGGATAGATGGATGGATGGATGACGGAGGATGGATGATGTAGATGAATGTAGATGGATGGCTGGAATGGATGGATGGATGGATGGATGGATGAATGTAGATGATGGTGGAGTAGATGGATGATAGATGGATGGATGGATGGATGGATGTAGAGATGGATGGATGGATGCGACAGATAGATGATGGATGGATGGATGGATGGACGGAGATGGATGGATGGATGGATGGATGGATGGATGGATGGATGTGATGATGGATGGATGGATGGATGGATGGATGGATGGCTGGATGGATGGATGGATGGATGGATGGATGACATGGATGAGGATGGAGGATGGATGGAATGGATGGATGGATGGATGATGTAGAGGTGATGATGGATGGATGGTGGATGGGGACATATGGGATGGATGGATGGATGGATGGAGTGAGATGGATGGATGGATGATTAGATGGATGGAGGATGGATGGACGGATGGATGGATGGATGGATGGAGGTAGGATGTAGAATGTATGGATGGTGATGGATGGATTGATGGATGGAGGATGGATGGATGTGGATGGATGGATGGATGGATGGATGGAGATGTAGATGATGATGGTAGATGTAGATGGATGGATGGATGGGATGGATGGATGGATGGATGATGTAGATGTGAGTAGATAGATGGATGCATGGACAGACAGATGGATGGATGGATGAATGAATGAATGTATCTCCATCACATTGAGTGTTTCACTGTGACACGCAGTGTATCCGGAGTAAACGGTCTGACACGTCTCCCCCCCGTCGCCGCCCCCCCCCTCGCCCCCCACACGCCCCCCCTTCTGAAAAAGGCGTTTATAACATAACGCACTCGTTTACATATTGATGCGGAATTTGTTATCGTAGCTAAAAAAAAAACAACCAAAAAAAAAACAAATAAAAGCTTGTTGCTTTCTGTCACAGCACGTCAAGTGTTTTTCCAGATTAGCATAATTTGCGCGACGTGCCGCATAACAACGCGCGACGTGTCGCCCAGAGATGGAAATGCGCCGCTTAGCATGTGATGGCATGCGTTTGTTTTCTCATTAGGTAGCGTTAACGCGCATTTGTTTCCCGCCGCATGACAAATTCCCCATCCTGATTGGAGCGCGAGGCGAGGAGAGACCGGCGCCATCAGGAATGCTTAACGGCTCTTCAATAACGTCAGAGGTAACAATAAATGGATAAAAAAACACACACACACACACACACACACGCGAATCGTGTCATTCTTTAATTGGTGAAAATGTTTAGTGGGTAATTTGTCAGGAAGCTGCTGTCATGCGGAATAAAACACTTCGGGGACGGAACGCTGATTATAAAGTTTTCCGAACTTCCCACTCGCAACTTTTCCGGTTTGTTTCCGATCTTTTTTTTCCTGGTCGTTAAAGTTGCGTAAATATTTTAAAATACATGCAAAAGTCGATATTTTTTAACCTTTATTTAGAAAATTGTATTTAGAATTTTTTTTCTATTTATATAGAATTTTTTTTTATTTAATTGGATTTAGTTTTGATAAATACATTTTACAATTGATTTAGAATTTCAATATTTTATTTAGACAATTCTATTTAGCATTTAATGAATGCTACATTTATTTATTTGCGTTTATTTCGAAATTTTCACTTTTATTTCGAATTTTTTAATTTGACATTTTTTTTTAATTAAAATACATTTTACATTTATTTAGAATTTAAATCTTTTATTTAGAATTTTTTAATTTTACTGAACGCAATAAAGCGCTTCCGTATAACCTAAACACCGTATCACCAGTTTATATGGAAAAGCAACCGGAACACAATTCTTAAAGGAGCCACGTCCCATATTTATTCATTCATTCATTCATTCATCTTCTACTGCTTTATCCGATCTTCCCTCGGGTCACGGGGAGTCTGTGTCTATCTCAGGCGTCTATGGGCATTAAGGCAGGATACACCCTGGATGGAATGCCAACCCATCACACACACACACTCACACACACACACACACACACACACATTCATACACTAGGGACAATTTTCCAAGGGGCCAATCAACCTACCGTGCATGTTTTTGGACCGGGGGAGGAAACCGGAGAACCCGGAGAAAAAAAAAACCCCCCCCCTGAGGACACGGGGAGAACATGCACAAACTCCACACACACATGACCGAGACGGGAATCGAACCCGGACCCTGGCAGTGTGAGGCGAACATGCTAACCACTAAACCACCGTACCCCATAATTTTACATTTATTTAGAATTTCAATATTTTATTGAACAATTTTATTTAGCATTTAAAAATGTTACATTTATTTAGAATTTTTAACTCTTTTATTTAGACAAATAAATTTGTTTTGACAAATAAATGTTACATTTATTTCAAATTTTTAAATTGACATTTATTTATATAAATACATTTTACATTTAATTAGGATTTTAAAAATGACATTTACTTTGATGTATAAATTTTACATTTATTTCAAATTTTATTTAGACAATTTTATTTTGTTTTAATTTGATATTTATTTCGATAAATACAGTTTACATTTATTTAGAATTTTAAAATTTTGCATTTATTTCGGTAAATACATTTTTCATTTCTTTCAAATTTTCAAATTCTATTTAGGCAATTTTATTTAGCATTTTTAATTCGCATTTTGTAATTTTACATGTATTTCGATAAATACATTTTACATTTATTTCGAATTTTCACATTTTATTTAGACACTTTTATTTAGAATTTTAAAATGTATTTATTTGAATTTATTTAGAGTTTTCAAATGCATTTAGACAATTTTATTTTAGCATTTTAAAATTTATTTATTTAGATTTAGATTTAGATTTAGATATTTATTTAGATTTTGTACATTTTATTTAGAAAAATGTGTTTCACATTAAAAATGTTTTTAGATCAATTAATTTTATATTTATTTCAAATTAAAAAATTTGTATTTGGAACATTATATAGATATATATATATATATATATATATATATATATATGTATATATATATATATATATATATATATATATATATATAATATATATATCTATATATATATATATATATATAATGTATATATATATATATATATATATATAATATATATTAATATAATATATATATATATATTATTAGACATTTTAACCATTATAGCTTCAAGCGACAGCAAAACTGTCTCTAGCTTCGCTGATTTTCGGCGACCTGATGCCATCAGAAATTCCGGGTCGCCATGGCGATACGATCCGAAACCCGTCGGGAATCTCCTACACAACTTCCTTTCGCTTCGTGCGATGTCATTTTTATTTATTTTTTTTATTTCCCTTCGGGGCCGTGGTGCATTTCCCTTTACAAAGCCCGCGAGCGTTAGGCCAAACATTACAGCGCGCAGCATGTGCTTGATTAAAAAAGTGTAAAGTTACAAATTAGTTAATAAAATCGTTTAGGCCCGATCGCTGCAAATGGTGATAAATGCGTTCCATATGCTCTCAATAAAAGAGAAAAAAAAAAGAAAAGAAAAAAGAAAAAGAGAGAGAAAGAGGCGAGTGTGCCATGTGCCAGTCCCCCCTCTGTCTTCTCCCATAAACAAATAAATTAAAACAATTACCGCCGAGCTCGGCGTAATGAGCGCCGCTGCCGGATAAAAGACATGACAGTTTTCATTCCTCACACTGCTGTCTGTCCGGATGTGGACCGCACGGAACCTTCCAGATGTTCGCAGCTTTTCGTTCGGCCGTACGACATTCCGCACGTTCGGGATTTAGCGCCTCCTGGTGTTCAACCGGAGAACCGCGGAGGCTCCCGACGTAACCGTGACCCCGACGGACGTTTTATTTTTTACACTACAAACAACCAAAAATGCCCTCCTTAAATTATTCATTCATTCATTCATCTTCTAGCGCTTTATCCGATCTTCCCTCGGGTCACGGGGAGTCTGTGTCTATCTCAGGTGTCTATGGGTATTAAGGCAGGATACACCCTGGATGGAATGCCAACCCATCACACACACACACACACACACACACACACACACACACACACACACACACACACACACACACACACACACACACACACATTCATACACTAGGGACAATTTTCCAAGGTGCCAATCAACCTACCGTGCATGTTTTTTGGACCGGGAGGAGGAAACCGGAGAACCCGGAGAAAAACCCCCTGAGGCACGGGGAGAACATGCACAAACTCCACACACACATGGCCGAGACGGGAATCGAACCCCGACCCTGGCGGTGTGAGGCGAAATTCCTCAGTACTAAAATCAAGCAAAAACAAAGTGACTTGGTAAATACAATGTTTTAATGTTTGAAATTATTGTCAAATATATTTATCTAAATTAATTAAAAATGTTCAAATGTGGAATACAATTTTCAAATTCGAATGTAAAACATTCTAAATAAATGTAACATATTTATCTAATTACATGTGAACAAGTTTTTAAATGCCAAAATAAAATGTAGAAAGTCTAAATAAATGTAACATATATTTATCTAAATAAATGTAAAAAAAAAGTTATTAAATGCTTAAATAAAATTGTCCAAATAAAATGTAAAACATTCCGAATAAATATAATGTATTTATCTAAATAAATGTAAAAAAGTTTTTAAATGCTCAAATAAAATTGTCCAAATAAAATGTAAAAATTCTAAATACATTTAACATATATTTATCTAAATAAATGTAAAAAAAAAAGTTCTTAAATGCTCAAATAAAATTGTCAAAATAAAATGTAAAACACTCCAAATAAATATAACGTATTTATCTAAATAAATGTAAACAAGTTTTTGAATGGATGGGCACGGTGGTTTAGTGGTTAGCAGGTTCGCCTCACACCGCCAGGATCCGGGTTCGATTCCCGTCTTGGCCATGTGTGTGTGGAGTTTGTGCATGTTCTCCCCGTGCCTCAGGGGGTTTTTCTCCGGGTTCTCCGGTTTCCTCCCCCGGTCCAAAAACATGCACGGTAGGTTGATTGGCACCTTGGAAAATTGACCCTAGTGTATGAATGTGTTTGTGTGTGTGTGTGTGTGTGTGTGTTCTGTGATGGGTTGGCATTCCATCCAGGGTGTATCCTGCCTTAATGCCCATAGACGCCTGAGATAGACACAGACTCCCCGTGACCCGAGGGAAGATCGGATAAAGCGCTAGAAGATGAATGAATGAATGAATGAAGTTTTTGAATGCTCATATAACATTGGCAAAATAAAATGTAAAAATTCTATATAAATGTAACGTATTTATCAAAATAAATGTAAAAAAAAAGTTTTTAAATGCTCAAATAAAATTGTCAAAATAAAATGTAAAACATTCCGAATAAATGTAAAAATCCCAAATATATTTTTTATTAATTAATGTATCTAAATAAATGTACATTAGAAAATTTGAAATAAATTTAAAATGCATGTATTTATCTAAATAAAGGTAAATTTTTAAAATGATAAATAAAATTGTCTAAAGATGTCTGAAGTTACAAACGCAAAAAATGATTAAAACAACGCGACATTGTAAGAAAATTGATTTGGTAAAAATGATTGAAACGAACATTAATATCTATAATAATGAATAATAAATTCTACCAGATCCAATAACAAGACCAAAAAAGCCCATTTTCAAGTTTATTTTTTAACCACTAGGGGCAGCATGGCGACGGTGGTGATGGGATTTGAACCCGCAATTTACTGGTTTAGAGGCGACTGGTTTAGACTGCCTCCCTTAATAACGTCTGAATCTTTATTACGATTCTTTATATAAGGATTTTTCGAAGCAATTTAAGTCTTAAAATTAACATTAAAATTCGATTCGTAAATTCACTTTAAATACGGTTTTTTTTTCACCCAGACTGAACAAATACTCGCTGTGAGGTTTTATAGTAAAATATGCAAAGTGATTTTTAAAACTCTTTCATGGCAAAAAAAAAAAAACAAGACATTTTCTAGAAATAAGCTTTTATTTCCTTTCTTACATTTCAGTTTTGGCTGTGACCAATCCGAGAGCTTGTTTCCAAGAGGGGGCGGAGTTTCATCAGCCGTATGGAAACAGTTCGGGTTTATAACTTTAGACAATCTTTAGACAATATAGACAATTTTATTTAGCATTTTTTTTTTAAATTTATTTAGATAAATAAATACATTTTAGATGTATTTAGAATTTTTACATTTACATTTATTTAGATAAATAAATGCATTTTAAATGTATTTAGAATTTTTACATTTACATTTATTTAGATAAATAAATGCATTTTAAATGTATTTAGATAAATAAATACATTTTAAATGTATTTAGAATGTTTACATTTACATTTATTTAGATAAATAAATGCATTTTAAATGTATTTAAATAAATAAATACATTTTAAATGAATATTTAGAATTTTTACATTTACATTTATTTAGATAAATAAATGCATTTTAAATGTATTTAGAATTTTTACATTTACATTTATTTAGATAAATAAATGCATTTTAAATGTATTTAAATAAATAAATACATTTTAAATGTATTTAGAATTTTTACATTTACATTTATTTAGATAAATAAATGCATTTTACATGTATTTAGAATTTTTACATTTACATTTATTTAGATAAATAAATGCATTTTACATGTATTTTAAATGTAAACGTTTATATTTATTTAGATAAATAAATTAATTACAAATGTTTGTTAAGTTTTACATTTATTTTAGAATTTGAAAATTGTATTTCGACAATTTAATTTTAGCATTTAATTTTTACATTTATTTAGATAAATAAATGTTACATTTATTCAGAATTTTTACAGTTCAATTAGAAAATTGTATTTGACACTCGAATAACAACCACAACAGGGGCGGGAAGAAAGGGAAAGAAAATAGAAAAATTAAAATAAATAAATAATAAATATATATAATAATAATATAAATAATAATAATAACATTTAAGGGGCACCGTGGCTTAGTGGTTAACACGTTCGCCTCACACCGCCAGGGTTGGGGGTTTGATTCCCGTCTCGGCCATCTGTGTGTGGAGTTTGTGCATGTTCTCCCCGTGCCTCAGGGGGTTTTTCTCCGGTTCTCCGGTTTCCTCCCCCGGTCCAAAAACATGCACGGTAGGTTGATTGGCACCTTGGAAAATTGTCCCTAGTGTATGAATGTGTGTGTGAATGTGAGTGTGTGTGTGTGTGTGATTGGTTGGCATTCCATCCAGGGTGTATCCTGCCTTAATGCCCATAGACGCCTGAGATAGACACAGACTCCCCGTGACCCGAGGGAAGATCGGATAAAAGCGCTAGAAGATGAATGAATGAACGAATGACATTTTTAAATGTTAATGTATATAAATAAATAAAATGAACATTTTATTTAGAATGAAAAAAAATTGCATTTTAGAACATTTTTCATCAGTCTTATGGAAAAGGTTCGGTAACTTCAGACGTACAACAAACCAAAACCCCGCTGTAACATTTATCTAACGTTCGTTTATCTAACAACAAAACACACACTACAAAAAGGTACAAATAGTTAAATATAAATAGCTACATATAAATATATAAAACACATATATATTATATATAATAATCTCTAATGTACATTATTAATACATTTTCAATGAATCAATTATCAATTTCTATAAACATATAAATGAGAGAAGGATTTATTCTCTCATTAGCTATATGTTGCAAAAGTTTTGCCCCCCCCCAGACATTTATAAAGAAAGTAGCATCCAGGAGGCGGAGGTTAAAACTCCTGGCGACGCTCCCACCACCGCGCTTCACTGCAGGTATCCAAGCCTTCTAACTGACTCTGCGCGTTTGTTCGCTGCTGTTTGGTTAAACGACACGTAAGCGTGAGCGGATTTATCGCCGAGTCAGCTCTCGTGTGGCGCGATCCCGATGTGTCCGTGTCTGCAGGGCCCGGCCCGAGCGCCACGTCATTACTCTTCATCTAAAAAAGGGGGCGACGGAAGCCAGAGGAAGTGTGTGTGTGTGTGTGTGTGTGTGTGTGTGTGTGGTGTGTGAGTGAATAAAAATGTTGCCTGCAGGGTTCTCACACCAATCTGACCTCCCACACAAACCCTCCACACACACACACACACACACACACACACACACACACACACACACACACACACACACACACACACACATCAGCCCCAGGGTGATGCAATATCAGCTGAGATGTCTGTTTTCATTCGCTCGATTAGCGCGTCGCTCCAGCTGCACGGCCATGCGCTTTTTAATGGCCGAGAGAGAGAGAGAGAAAGAGTGACAGACAGAGAGAGAGAGAGGGAGAAAGAGTGGCAGAGAGAGAGAGAGAGAGAGAGAGAGAGAGAGAGAGAGAGATGTGGTGATGAGAGTGCATTTTGGGGCTCTTTCTAATACGGCTGGAGGGAAAGGAAAAGGCAAAAGTCAAATAAAGTAAATAAGTAAATAAATAAATAAATAAATAAATAAATAGATTAATAGATAATAAATATATAATTTATAAAATAAATATTTATATGTTTAAATAAATGTCAGTAAAATAAAATAAAATCAATTAAATTAAACTGAATGAAATGAAATGAAATTATTTGCCAATGTTGCATTGCATTTAAAAAAAAAAGTATAAAATGTATATATATATATATATATATATATATATATATATATATATATATATATACTATACATAATATAATATATATATAATACATACTATTATTATATATGCGAAAGGAAAGCGATGGTTTGTACACGACATGGAAAGGGAATCATGTGGAGAATAAAAGAAAGAAAATAAATAAATAAATAAATGAATACAATATTTGAATTTAAGGAGGCACGGTGGCTGAGTGATTATCACGTTCGCCTCACACCGCCAGGGTCCGGGTTCGATTCCCGTCTCGGCCATGTGTGTGTGTGGAGTTTGTGCATGTTCTCCCCGTGCCTCAGGGGGTTTTTTTTTTCTCCGGGTTCTCCGGTTTCCTCTCCCCGGTCCAAAAACATGCACGGTAGGTTGATTGGCACCTTGGAAAATTGTCCCTAGTGTATGAATGTGTGTGTGTGTGTGTGTGTGATGGGTTGGCATTCCATCCAGGGGTGTATCCTGCCTTAATGCCCATAGACGCCTGAGATAGAGACACAGACTCCCCGTGACCCGAGGGAAGATCGGATAAAGCGCTTGCGCTTGAAGATGATCGAGTGAATGAATGAATGAATGAATGAATGAATGAATATTTGAGTGGGTGATTCTTCAGGCGTGACATTGACGTGACTTTGTGTTATTTGCACTCAGGATTAAACCGGATTCCTTCTGGATCATTACGGAAAAGAGAGACGTTTCTTTTGCGGCTAATGATCCTTATCAAGCTCGTGGCTAAGGGTTAGTGAGTGTGTGTGTGAGTGTGAGTGTGTGTGTGTGTGTGTGTGTGTGTGCGTGTGTGTTTGCACTCAGATGCAGTCCACTGGTGACCTTCACAGTTTTGAGGAATCCAGCCAAGATCAGCGAGCTCTAAGCTCTGAGCTCTGGAGCGCATGCAGAAAAGAAAGAGAGAGAGAGAGAGAGAGAGAGAGAGAGAGAACGACTCGGGAAGCAGATGAGAGGAAATGAGCCTTTTAATTGGAGGCCTTATTAGGAAAATGAAGAAAGGCCAAAAGGACAGAGCGCGTCGTTCCGCCCCCCCCCCCTTTTTTTTATCATCTGACTGGATTTCAGACGCCTTCATCTCACCGAATTATTATTATTTAATGTTAAATAATATAAAGTGTTTACTGCACATACACGGGAATAAATAAACAAAAAGACAAAGAAAAATATATCAAATAATATAATACACTATACAACGTAATGCAACATAATATAATAATATAACGTATTATATATATATATATATATATATATATATATATATATATATATATATATATATATATATATATATATATATAGTGTTTTATTTTAATTTAAAAGTAATTTTTGACCTTAAAATAAGTGAAGTTAGTTTTTTTAATGAAATAAAATTTTCATATATATCATTTTTTAAAATAATATTTTACTGTATAAATAATAGCAATTCTGCCATTTTAAGACAATTAATTTGAGAAAAAATCATTAAAAAAAGTTTTCCAGTAAATATTTATTTTTCTTGATCTCTGAGTAAATAATAAACCGTTTATAAATCTATCACGCTCATTTATGGTGCATAATTATAACGACATTTCAAATATATAGCGATTCAATGGCTGTAAAAGGCTAAAAGAGATATAATACCAGTCACTGAGAACTTTCATTCATTCGTTCATCTTCTAGCGCTTTATCCGATCTTCCCTCGGGTCACGGGGAGCCTGTGTCTATCTCAGGCGTCTATGGGCATTAAGGCAGGATACACCCTGGATGGAATGCCAACTCATCACACACAGACACACACACACACACACATTCATACACTAGGGACAATTTTCCAAAGTGCCAATCAACCTACCGTGCATGTTTTTGGACCGGGGGAGGAAAACCGGAGAACCCGGAGAAAAACCCCCTGAGACACGGGGAGAACATGCACAAACTCCACACACACATGACCGAGACGGGAATCGAACCCCGACCCTGGCGGTGTGAGGCGAACGTGCTAACCACTAAACCACCATAGTGCCCCTCACTGAGAACTTGAGATTTATTATTATTTACTTATTTATTGTACAAATTGTGTACAAATAAAAAATACTATATGAACATAAGTATTTTTGTACAACTGGCTTTTGGGACAACATGGGCCGAATGATCCTCGATATTTTTGCCTTTGTTTTTAATAAAAAAATATATTTATTAATTTTAAATTCAGAAAAAAAAATGCAAATTTAGAAATTACATTTTATTTACATTTTTTAAATCGGTTTTATTAAATATATAAGATTTATATGAGTAAAATATTTTATGAAAAAATCACATTGTATATAAAAAAATCACACACACACACACACTATATATATAATTAGTTTATTTTATATATATATATATATATATATATATATATATATTTATTTATAATATTATAATATATAATTTGTTTATTTTGAGATAAGATAGACAGATTTTCTTTTTAGTTTTCCTTCCTCCATATTTCTCCTTTTTTCTCTCTTTTTTATATTACATTATTCCTATTTCTCCTTCTCTATGCAGGTTTTTTTTTCTTCTATTCCTCTTTTTCTTTCAATCTCTCTCCCTCTCTTTCTTTCAACCGCTCTCTCTCTTCCTTTTTTCTTCCAAATCTCTCTCTCTCTCTTTCAGCTCATCAAGCTCATCTCTCTCTCTCTTTGTCTTCTCATCTTCTTCTCTCTTTTTTCATTCAGCCTCCTTCTCTCTTTCTCTCTCTCTCTTTTTTCTTCTCTCAATCTCTCTCCCTCTCTTTCTTTAGTCTCTCTCTTTCTCTCTCTCTCTCTCTCTCTTTTCTCTCTCTCTCTCTCTCTCTCTCTAGTCTCTCCTCTCTCTTACACATACACTTTTTTTTATCTTTCATCCACTGTCATTACGCTCTTATTTTTTCCACTATTTTTTTTGTCCCTTTTTTTGCCTTTCATCTCTCCTTCTTCTTTCTTCCTCTGCATTTTCTTTTTGGTCTTTGAAGCCTCAGAATTTCTCTTTTCCTTTTGTCTTTTTAGTCTTTCTTCCTCCATATTTCTCTTATATATCTCCTC
>JACRUU010000013.1:24594478-24604478 GCA_030449085.1 Kryptopterus vitreolus
TGAAAGACCAAAAAGGAAATGGAGAGGAAGAAAGAAGAAGAAGGATAGATGAAAGGCAAAAGGCAAAATAGTGGATAAAAATAAGAGCGTAATGACAGCGGATGAAAGATAATAAAAGAGGACAGAAGGAATACGAAAGACAAAAAATGAAGGAATGAAGGGAGAAATATGACGAATGAAAGACAAAGAAGGCAGAAAAAATCGAGAGGAAGAAAGAATAAAAAGAGAAAAGAAATGGAATTAAAAATAGAGGAAGAAAGACGGGGGAACGGAGAGAAAAAATGAAGAAGAAAGGCAAAGAAGACAAAATAAATAGAGAAATATGGGGGATGAAAGACAAAAAAAACAGAAATAGAGGGGAAGAAAGAATAAGTGGATGAAAGAGAGGAAGGACAGAACAATTATGAAAGAAGAAAGACAAAGAAATGAAGGGAGGAATAGGAGGAATGAAAGATAAAGAAGGCATACAAAATTGAGAGGAAGAAAAAAAGAGAAATAAAAATAGAGTGATTGAAGATGAAAGATGGAAAATTGGAGAAAAATGGAGGGATAAAGAACAAAAAGACAAAAGAAAAGGAATTAAAAAAGACTGAAGAAAGACAAAAAAATAAAAAGAAATAAAGATCGACTGAAAAGAAAGAAAAAAGGTGGAAATGATAGAGGAAAAAACAGGATAAATAGAGAGAACGAAAGAATAAGATAGATAAATCTTTAGAAAGACGGAGGAAGAAAGAGTGTTTGTGTGTGAGAAAGAAAAAGAGGGCAAGAGAGAGAGATTGGAAGAAAAAGAGAAAGCGAGAGAGAGAGAAAGATTGAAAGAAAAAGAAGGCGATAGAGAGAGATTGAAAGAAAAAGAGGAAGAGAGAGCGAGAGAGATTGAAAGAAAGATTGGGACAGAGATTGAAAGAAAAAGAGGGAGCGAGAGAGAGAGAGAGGGAGAGAGAGATTGAAAGAAAGAGGGAGAGAGAGAGAGAGAGATTGAAAGAATGACAGGGACAGAGACTGAAAGAAAGAGAGAGAGAGAGAGAGATTGAAAGAAAGAGAGAGTGATAGAGAGAGATTGAAAGAAAAAGAGGGAGCGAGAGAGAGAGAGATTGAAAGAAAGACAGGGACAGAGATTGAAAGAAAAAAGGGAGCGAAGAGAAGAGAAAGGAGCAGAGATTGGAAGAGAAAAAGAAAGAGAGAGCGAGAGAGAGAGAGAGGGAGAGAGATTGGAAAAAAGAGGGAGAGAGAGAGAGAGCGCGAGAGAGAGAGATTGTAAGAACGACAGGGACAGAGACTGAAAGAAAGAGAGAGAGTGATAGAGAGAGAGATTGAAAGAAAGACAGGGACAGAGACTGAAAGAAAGAGAGAGAGAGAGAGATTGAAAGAAAGACAGGGACAGATATTGAAAGAAAGAGAGAGAGAGTGATAGAGAGAGAGATTGAAAGAGAAGAGATGGAGAGAGAGATGAGAGAGAGAGATTGAAAGAAAAAGAGGAAAGAGAGAGAGAGAGAGACTGAAAGAAAGACAGGGACAGAGATGAAAGAAAGAGAGATTGAAAGAAAGACAGGGACAGAGATTGAAAGAAAAAAAAGAAAAGAAAGAGAAAGATAGAAAGAAATAAACGTGTTGTTTATGCGTCTCAGTCGCCGCACAGTTAATAAAACAACAACAATAACAACAACAAAAGAGGTCAGAAAGTGCCGATGCGTGCTATTGAAAAAAGAGAGAGAGAGATTGAAAAAAGAGAGAGAGGGAGAGAGAGAGCGATTGAAAGAAAGATAGGGAGATAGATTGAAAGAAAAAGAGGGCGAGAGAGAGAGAGATTGAAAGAAAGACAGGGACAGAGACTGAAAGAAAGAGAGATTGAAAGAAAGACAGGGACAGAGATTGAAAGAAAAAAAAGAAAAGAAAGAGAAAGATAGAAATAAACGTGTTGTTTATGCGTCTCAGTCGCCGTGCGGTTAATAAAACAACAACAATAACAACAAAAGAGGTCAGAAAGTGCCGATGCGTGCGATCGAAAAAAGAGAGAGAGGGAGAGAGAGAGATTGAAAGAAAGACAGGGAGAGAGAGATTGAGAAGAGAAAAAGAGGGCGAGAGAGAGAGAGAGATTGAAAGAAAGACAGGGACAGAGACTGAAAGAAAGAGGGAGAGTGGACCCAGAGATAGAGAGAGAGAGATTGAAAGAAAGACAGGGACAGAGACTGAAAGAAAGAGAGAGAGAGATAGAGAGAGAAGAGAGAAGAGAGAGAGAGAAGAGACTAGAGAGAAAGAGAAGAGAGAGAGTGGATAGAAAGAGACAGGAGTGAGAGTGAGTGAGAGAGAGAGAGAGAGATTGAAAGAAAGACAGGGACAGAGACTGAAAGAAAGAGAGAGAGATTGAAAGAAAGACAGGGACAGAGACTGAAAGAAAGAGAGAGAGAGTAGAGAGACAGATAGAGAGAGAGAGATTGAGAGATTGAAAAGAAAGAGAGAAGAATTGAAAGAAAAACAGGGACAGAGACTGAGAAGAAAGAGAGAGAAGAAAGAGAGAGAGCTGAGAGAGAGAGAGAGAGATTGAAAGAAAGACAGGGACAGAGACTGAAAGAAAGAGAGAGAGATTGAAAGAAAGACAGGGACAGAGACTGAAAGAAAGAGAGAGAGTGATAGAGAAAGAGAGAGAGAGAGAGAGAGAAAGAAAGACAGGGACAGAGGAAGAAAGAAGACGTGGAGAGAGATCGAAGAGAAAGAGGGACAGAGACTGAAAAAAAGAGAGAGATTGAAAGAAAGACAGGGACAGAGACAGAGATTGAAAGAAAGAGAGAGAGTGATGAAAGAAAGAGAGACAGAGATTGAAAGAAAGACAGGGACAGAGAATGAAAGAAAGAGAGAGAGATTGAAAGAAAGACAGGGACAGAGACTGAAAGAAAGAAAGAGAGAGAGTGATAGAGAGAGAGAGAGAGATTGAAAGAAAGACAGGGACAGAGATTGAAAGAAAGAGAGAGAGTGATAGAGAGACAGAGATTGAAAGAAAGACAGGGACAGAGACTGAGACTGAAAGAAAGAGAGAGAGATTGAAAGAAAGACAGGGACAGAGACTGAAAGAAAGAGAGAGAGTGCGGAGAGAGAGAGAGATTGAAAGAAAGACAGGACAGAGAAGAGAAGATGAAAGAGAGAGAGTGAGAGTAGAGAGAGAGATTGAAAGAAAGACAGGGACAGAGACTGAAAGAAAGAGAGAGAGTGATAGAGAGAGAGAGATTGAAAGAAAGACAGGGACAGAGACTGAAAGACGAAAGAGAGAGAGATTGAAAGAGAAAGACGAAGCAGAGACTGAATTGAAAGAGAGAGTGAGAGGAGAGACAGAGATGAAAGAAGAAAGGGAGAGAGGAGGTAGAGAGAGAGAGATTGAAAGAAAGACAGGGACAGAGACTGAAAGAAAGAGAGAGAGTGATAGAGAGAGAGATTGAAAGAAAGACAGGGACAGAGACTGAAAGAAAGAAGAGAGAGATTGAAAGAAAGACAGGGACAGAGACTGAAAGAAAGAGAGAGTGATAGAGAGAGAGATAAAGAAAGACAGGGACAGAGACTGAAGAAAAGAGAGAGAGTGATAGAGAGACAGAGATGAAAGAAAGACAGAGGAAAGAGGAGACAGAGACTAGAGAAAGAAAGAGAGAGAGATTGAAAGAAAGACAGGGACAGAGACTGAGAAGAAGAGAGAGAGAGGGAGAGAGATTGAAAGAGAAGAAGACAGACAGAGACTGAAAGAAAGAGAGAGTGATAGAGAAGAGAGAGATTGAAATAAAGGACAGAAAGAAGAAGAGAGAGATTGAAAGAAAGACAGGGAGAGAGACTGAAAGAAAGAGAGAGAGTGATAGAGAGAGAGAGATTGAAAGAAAGACAGGGACAGAGACTGAAAGAAAGAGAGAGAGATTAGAAAGAAAGACAGGAACAGAGATTGAAAGAAAAAAAAGAAAAGAAAGAGAAAGAAAGAAAGAACGAAATAAACGTGTTGTTTATGCGTCTCAGTCGCTGCACGGTTAATAAAACAACAACAATAACAACAACAAAAGAGGTCAGAAAGTGCCGATGCGTGCGAATCCGTGTTTTGGTGTCGCTCCGTCGCTCCCTCGCTCCCTCGCTCCGTCGCTCCCTCGCTCCGTCTCCAGACTGCAGTTACAGGGAAGGAAAAGTGGAGCGATGGATGAACTTCAGCCAAGCTTTGTGTTTTCTTTTTTTTTCTCTACCTTTTTATGCTAGGCTAACGACACCCGTGAAGGCGCGGACGCCACCTGGACGCTCCTGAGTGCCAGGCTAGCGATAAAACAAACAAACAAACCTAGCGACTAGCCTTAGCGCTAGTTAACGACACTTTCATTAGTGCGGAGCGGCCGGGATGCTACCACTCGCGATTCGCGCAGGAGGATTAGCACGTTAGCGGCGCCCGGGAGATTAGCGCAAAAAACGCCGCATCAAATGAAATCTATATCTATTTTAAATATATATAAATATATAAATATATCAGAACTGATTAGCTATAACGTTTAAGCTAGCTGGTTAGCACAATGCTATCACACCAATTTTACACCAAACACTGACCTAAAACATGAACCACTCACTAGTGAGATGACTTTAGTGGGATTTATAGAGAGAGAGATTGAAAGAAAGAGGGAGAGAGAGGGAAAAAGAGAGAGATTGAAAGAAAGAGAGAGATACCTTGAAAGAAAAAGAGACAGAGAGGTTGAAAGAAAGAGAGAGATTGAAAGAAAAAAAGAGAGAGAGATTGAAAGAAAAAGAGAGAGAGACAGAGAGGTTGAAAGCAAAAGAAAGAGAGAGATTGAAAGAAAGATGGAGAGAGAGAGAGAGAGAGAGGATTGAAAGAAAGAGAAAAGAGAGAGAGATTGAAGAAAGAAAGAAAGAAAGAGAGAGAAAGAAAGAAAGAAAGAAAGAAAGAGCGAATGGAGAGATAGATTGAAAGAAAAAGGAGAGAGAGAGGATAGAGAGAGCGAGAGAGAAGACAGGGGAGAGAGAGAGAGGGAAGAAAGAAGAGAGAGACAGAGAAAAGAAGAGAGGAGGGAGAGAGAGAGAGAAAAAGAGAGAGAGATTGAAAGAGAAAGAGGGAGAGAGAGAAAGATTGAAAGAAAGAAAGAAAGAAAGAAAGAAAGAGAGATGGAGAGAGAGAGATTGAATGAAAAGGAGGGAGAGAGAGAAAGAGAAAGATTGAAAGAAAGAAAAAGAAGAAAGAGAAAGAGAGAAGAGAGAGAGGATGGGAAAAGGAGGGGAGAGAGAGAGATTGAGAGAGAGAGAGAGAGATTGAAAGAAAAGGAGAGAGAGAGAGAGATTGAAAGAAAAGGAGGAGAGAGAGATTGAAAGAAAAAGAGGGAGAGAGAGAGATGAAAGAAAAAGAGAGAGATTGAAAGAGAAAGAGGGAGAGAGAGAAAGATTGAAAGAAAGAAAGAGGGGGAGAGAGAGAGAGACTGAAAGAAAGGAGGGAGAGAGAGAGATTGAAAGAAAAGGAGGGAGAGAGAGAGATTGAAAGAAAAGGAGGGAGAGAGAGATGAGAAGAGAAAAAGAGAGAAGAGGGAAAGAGAGAGAGATTAAAGGAAAGAGGAGAGAGAGAGGGAAATAAAGAAAGAGGGGGAGAGAGAGAGAGACTGAAGAGAGGGAGAGAGAGAGAAAGAAAGAAAAGAGGGAGGAGAGAGAGAGAGAGACTGAAAGAAAAAGAGAGAGATTGAAAGAGAAAGAGGGAGAGAGAAAACGATTGAAAGAAAGAAAGAAAGAGAGATGGAGAGAGAGAGATTGAAAGAAAAGGAGGTGGAGAGAGAAAGATTGAAAGAAAGAAAGAGAGAGGGAGAGAGAGAGATTGAAAGAAAAGGAGGGAGAGAGAGAGGGTTCGATTCCCGTCTCTGCCATGTGTGTGTGGAGTTTGTGCATGTTCTCCCCGTGCCTCAGGGGGTTTTTCTCCGGGTTCTCCGGTTTCCTCCCCCGGTCCAAAAACATGCACGGTAGGTTGATTGGCACCTTGGAAAATTGTCCCTAGTGTATGAATGTGTGTTGTGTGTGTGTGTGTGTGTGTGATGGGTTGGCATTCCATCCAGGGTGTATCCTGCCTTAATGCCCATAGACGCCTGAGATAGACACAGACTCCCCGTGACCCGAGGGAAGATCGGATAAAGCGGTAGAAGATGAATGAATGAATGAATGAATATGGGACGTGGCTCCTTTAAGAATGGTGTTCCGGTTGCTTTTCCATATAAACTGGTGATATGGTGTTTAGGTGATACGGAAGCGCTTTATTGCGTTCAGTAAAAATGCGCTTTATTGCAGTAATACGGATTTGGGAATGCGATGCGCTTGCGTAAGGTTCCGTACGGTAATATACGCTAATATAGTGAGGAGATCGTACCTGTTGTGAATGCGCAGATAGGGGGCGTAATTCGGGGGGAATTTAGGAAGTGTGAGTGGATGCACTGAACGTTTATTTATTTATTTATTTGTTGGACGCAGAGTGAAGGAGCAGATCATTCACATAGTAATGTACGCTGCGTTATAACACTTAATAACATTAGTGCCGTTAAAGTGAATTTAGCCCTATTAAATACATAAACGATGTTTATTACGATACAGATTTACTTCACGCACAATTTCGCTTTGTGCTCCAGCGGTTTTTTGACACACCTGGATTGTGTGTGTGTGTGTGTGTGTGTGTGTGTGTGTGTGTGTGTGTGTGTGTGTGTGTGTGTGTGTGTTTACACAATACAATGCATTACAGCACCCTCTGCACCTGCACCGAACACTAAACCACAATTGTCTCGATACACACACACATATATATATATATATGTGTGTGTGGTGTGTGTGTGTGTGTGTGTGTGTGTGTGTGTGTGTGTGTGTGTGTGTGTGTAAGGAAGAAAGAGAGCGCATGAATAATAGTTTGATTTATACGGAAAAGCACAACTCTTAATCTGGAATACACACAGCTCTCATCACAAACACATTACACACTCCACACCAGATCCGTTTCCTGCTCCGACTCCGAGATTGATTATGAGCGGATAAATCGTTTCCACATGTTAGCAGATGAGCTAGCGACGACGCTGGAAACAAAAAAAAGTGACACACACACACACACACACACACACACACACACACACACACACACACACATACACACATACACACATGCATGCATGTCTCGAAGTCTGTTCTGACAAATGTGAATAAGGGGTAAATAAATACAAGCAAACAAATAGAAACGCGGAGTGCTGGAGCGGAGGTTATGGGATTGACAGTAGAGATCACACACACACACACACACACACACACACACACAATAACTAAAGAAGACACTTTGTCTTTAAACCTTGTTTTGGTTGAGGATTTAAATCCCAATGGCTGGATTTTCAGGAGACGCCCTTTTTCCAGAGTGACTTACAACTGAGCACTTAAGAGCCTCACTCAAGAGCCCCCTAGTGGTAGCTCGTCTGTGCTGGGACTTGAACCTGCAGCCATCTGGTCCTGAGGCCAATATCCGTGCTACCACCTCCGACAACATTAATACATTCATTCATTCATCTTATACCGCTTTATCCGATCTTCTCTCAGGTCACAGGGAGTCTGTGCCTATCTCAGACGTCTATGGGCATTAAGGCAGGATACACCCTGGATGGAATGCCAACCCATCGCAGGACACACACACACACACACACACATTCATACACTAGGGACAATTTTCCAAGGTGCCAATCAACCTACCGTGCATGTTTTTGGACCGGAAGGAAACCCGGAGAAAAAAACCCTGAGGCACGGGGAGAACATGCAAACTCCACACACACATGGCCAAGACGGGAATCGAACCCGGACCCTGGAGGTGTGAGGCGAACGTGCTAACCACTAAACCACCGTGCCCCCACATTAATACATACATATATATATATATATATATATATACTTTAAAGTCCATATTAATAGTTTTTCCGGGTACCAATGTGCTGTTATTGCAAGAGCGGCCACTAGAGGCATGTAAATAAAGCTAAATAAATGTTTATTATTTAGAATGACTTAATTATCATCATATTTATTAACGAATATATCCATATTTATTCCCTTCAACACATTTTCAGGATTCGGTAATTAAAATGAATTCTTTTTTAAATTAGATTGTTTAATTGGTTTTTAGCTTTTTTGCACCAACCTTGACCAATTTTAGCACCAACGCTCACCTGGAGGAAGGGATCTCTAAAATACCGCAAAAATCTAAATAAAGGACGTTCCCCTTAGCCTCGGTTGCTTTTTAATTGGCTTTTAACTATTTGTGTTTGTGTTCGTTTGACCGACACTCCGAGGACATTCTGGACAAACTCTTTGTGTTGAATTTTCCTTCCTGATCTGCCTGAAGTGTTCGAATAAAGCGTAAGAAAGTTCAGTTTTAGGGGGTAGCAAATAAAATCGCTAAATCCCAGATGAAATACATTGTAATTTTCCCCTCAAATTTTTCCTTCTCAAATTGTAAACTCGTTACGTTGACTTTTCCTTCCTTACATGTTTGAATAAAGCGTAAAAAAGTTCCGTTTTCGGGGCTAGCAAATAAAATCGCTAAATCCCTGAATAAATATGTTGTAATTTATCCTTCTAATTTTTCCTTCTAAAATCGTAAGCATTGACTTTTCCTTCGTGACTTGCCTGTAGCGTTCGAATAAATCGTAAGAAAGTTCGGTTTCGAGCAAATAAAATCACTAAATCGCCGACTAGATACTTTGCAATTTTTCCTTCGAAAATCGTAAACCCGTTACGTTGATATTCCCTTCCTGACGTTCGCTAAATCCCCGACTAGATAGTTTTAAATTTTCCGTCAAATTTTTCCTTCTAAAATCGAAAAACCCGCTGCGTTGACTTTTCTTTCGTGACTTGCCTGAAGCCTTCGAACAAATCGTAAGAAAGTCCGGTTTTCGGGGGTTGCCAATAAAATCGATAATCCCCGACGAAATACGCTGTAATTTTTCCTTCTAAAATCGTAAACCCGTTACGTTGACTTTCCCTTCCTGACGTGCCTGAAGCGTTCGAACAAATCCCAAAAAAGTTGTTTTTTTTGGGCTAGCAAATAAAATCGCTAAACCCTTGACAAAATACGTTGTAATTTTTCCTTCTAAAATCGGAAGCATTGACTTTTCCTTCGTGACTTGCCTGTAGCGTTCGAATAAATCGTAAGAAAGTTCGGTTTCGATCAAATAAAATCACTAAATCGCCGATTAGATACTTTGCAATTTTTCCTTCGAAAATGGTAAACCCGTTACGTTGACATTCCCTTCCTGACGTGCCTGAAGCGTACGAATTAAGCATAAGAAAGTTCGGTTTTCGGGGCTAGCAAATAAAATCGCTAAACCCTTGACAAAATTCGTTGTACTTTTTCCGTCTAAAATCGTAAACCCGTTACGTTGACTTTCCCTTCCTGCTTGAAGCGTTCGAACAAATCGTAAGAAAGTTCGGTTTTCGGGGGTAACAAATAAAATCGCTAAATCCCCGACTAGATATGTTGTAATTTTTCCTTCTAATTTGTCCTTCTAAAATCGAAAAACCCGCTGCGTTGACTTTTCTTTCGTGACTTGCCTGAAGCGTTCGAACAAAACGTAAGAAAGTTCGGTTTTCTGGGGTTTTCTAATTTGTCCTTCTACAATCGTAAACTCGTTACGTTAACTTTCCCTTCCTGACTTGCCTGAAGCGTTCGGACAAATCGCAAGAAAGTTCGGTTTTCTGGGGTAACAAATAAAATCGCTAAATCCCCGACTAGATAGTTTTAAATTTTCCGTCAAATTTTTCCTTCTTAAATCGTAAACCAGTTGCGTTGACTTTTCCTTTGTAACGTGCCTGAAGCGTTCGAATAAAGCGTAAGAAAGTTCGGTTTTCGGGGCTAGCAAATAAAATCGCTAAATCCCCGACTAGATAGTTTTAAATTTTCCGTCAAATTTTTCCTTCTAAAATCGAAAAACCCGCTGCATTGACTTTTCTTTCGTGACTTGTCTGAAGCGTTCGAACAAATCCT
>JACRUU010000013.1:24611978-24616978 GCA_030449085.1 Kryptopterus vitreolus
TTAGCAATACTAGGGCTTGGACCATGTTACAGTGCCCCAAAATGTTAAGGGCCTTGCTTAAGGGCCCAAGGGTGGCAGCTTAGCGATACGAGGGCTTGAATAATGGTACAGTGCTCCAAAAGGTTAAGGGCCTTGCATAAGGGCCCAAGAGTGGCAGCTTGGTAATACTAGGGCTTGAACAATGTTACAGTGCTCCAAAATGTTAACGGCCTTGCATACGGGCCCAATTGTTGCAGCTTGGCGATACTAGGGCTTGAACAATGTTACAGCTCCACAAAAGGTTAAGGGCCTTGCTTAAGGGCCCAAGAGTGGCAGCTTGGCGATACTAGGGCTCGAACCTCAGACCTTTGCTGTGGTAGTTCATATTAAAATAAAATATTAGCCATTTAATGCTACATTTTATTTACAAAACGACCAATAATTCTACGGTGACCCGGACATGACGCGGTGATTTCCCCAGAAAGAACCCCCTGTTCCCGAGTGGGTTGTTTGTGATGACAGATTGCATCCACATGGGGGCCCTGGGGCAGGAAATAGAGAGGGGGGGGGGGAACGCACAAATCTTTCACAAATTTCTCACCGTCAGTTCGGGCGTCCACACTTCTTGCCTCACACGTGCACTCCTCGAGACGGGGGTTTGCACATTTCACACACCTCCTTTATAGACAGATATAAAGTAGTGAAATGAAAAAAAAGTCGTGTGTGGTGTGTGTGTGTGTGTGTGTGTGTGTGTGTGTGTTGAGGAAGGTGGTGGTGGTGGTGGTGGTGGTGTTGGGAGGGGGTGGTTTGGGAAGCCGAGACGTGTTTATCCACACGCATCTGTCTCATGTTGTTAATTGGGAGCGTTTGCCATTTGGAAAGTGGCTGATGGCCTCCAGGCATGTCGAAGCAACCTGATGTGAGGCGAAATACAGATTTTCTCAGAAAAGGAAAAGGGTTTCCTGCTAATGAGAGCGTTAAAAAAAAAATACATGAAATAAAAAATAAAAAAGATTTCGCCACCAAACCTTACACCCCTTACATCAAACTGTAGAAGATTCTAGAAAAGGGGGCGGGGCATCTGTAGTTCTTAATAGCGGGTGCCTTTACTTTTGACTTCGCTCCACTTAGTAGATTCTGGAAAGGTTCGAGTCCACTGTAGTTCTTAATAGCGGGTGCCGTTACTTTTGACTTCGCTCCACTTAGTAGATTCTGGAAAGGTTCGAGTCCACTGTAGTACTGAATAGTGGGTGCCATTACTTTTGACTTCGCTCCACTTAGTAGATTCTGGAAAGGTTCGAGTCCACTGTAGTACTGAATAGTGGGTGCCATTACTTTTGACTTCGCTCCACTTAGTAGATTCTGGAAAGGTTCGAGTCCACTGTAGTACTGAATAGTGGGTGCCATTACTTTTGACTTCGCTCCACTTAGTAGATTCTGGAAAGGTTCGAGTCCACTGTAGTACTGAATAGTGGGTGCCATTACTTTTGACTTCGCTCCACTTAGTAGATTCTGGAAAGGTTCGAGTCCACTGTAGTACTGAATAGTGGGTGCCATTACTTTTGACCTTGCGCCACCAAAAAAAGGGGCGGGGCCTATGTAGTACTGAATAGTGGGTGCCGTTACTTTTGATTTTGCTCCACCTAGAAGATTCTAGAAATGGGGCGGGGCCTATGTAGTACTGAATAGTGGGTGCCGTTACTTTTGACTTTGCTCCAACTAGAAGATACTAGAAAAGGGGCGGGGCCTATTTGGTACTAAATAGTGTGTGTCGTTACTTTTGATTTCGCTCCACCTAGAAGATTTTAGAAAAGGGGGGCGGGGCCTCTGTAGTGCTGAACAGTGGGTGCCGTTACTTTTGACTTTGCTCCACCTAGAAAGGGGGCGGGGCCTCTGTAATACTAAATAGTGTGTGTCGTTAATTTTTACTTTACTCCACCTAGAAAGGGGGCGGGGCCTCTGTAATACTGAATACTGGGTCACATTACTTTTGCTTTTGCTCCACCTAGAAGATTCTAGAAAGGGGGAGGGGCCTCTGTAGTACTGAATAGTGGGTGTTGTTACTTTTGCTTTTGCTCCACCTAGAAAGGGGGCGGGGCCTTCTGTAATACTGAATAGTGGGTCACATTACTTTTGTCTTCGCTCCGCATAGAAGATTCTAGAAAGGGGGCGGGGCCTCTGTAGTACTGAATAGTGGGTGTTGTTACTTTTGCTTTTGCTCCACCTAGAAAGGGGGCGGGGCTTCTGTAATACTGAATAGTGGGTCACATTACTTTTGTCTTCGCTCCACATAGAAGATTCTAGAAAGGGGGCGGGGTCTCTGTAGTACTGAATAGTGGGTGTCGTTACTTTTGCTTTTGCTCCACCTAAAAAGGGGGCGGGGCCTCTGTAGTACTGAATAGTGGGTGTTGTTACTTTTGCTTTTGCTCCACCTAGAAAGGGGGCGGGGCCTCTGTAATACTGAATAGGGGGTCACATTTCTTTTGTCTTCGCTCCGCATAGAAGATTCTTGAAAGGGGGCGGGGCCTCTGTAGTACTGAATAGCGGGTGTCGTTACTTTTGCTTTTGCTCCACCCAGAAAGGGGGCGGGGCCTCTTAGCATGAACGATAGCGTTAGCGCATCCAAAACAAGCTTTATTGTAGGTCTCCCTCTGCCGTCAAATTCCCGAAAATTCCTTGTCTTTTCCCAGGACTAACTCGCACGCTCCGTCCTCAAGCCCCCCGACGAGTCACCGCCATTCCCAGCATTCCCACCCCCCCCTCGCCCCGCCCGCTCCCTTCTCTTCGCACCCGCACCACATATTTAACCCCGTGTTATCGCCTCGACACGCGGCGCCCCAGTTGCAAAAGAGGTGAAGCCCCCGTGTCGCCCTGCCACTTCGCCAGCACTGCTTTGATCGCGCTCACTTTACACACACACACACACACACACACACACACACTGCCGCCCTAATTAACCTCTCTCGATTAGGGCAATTAGCTCCTTGACTTTACGCCTAATCCCTAAAAAGTGCGCTCGAGTCGTGACTTCTCTCCGTCTGGAGCCTGACACTCCCGCGGCTCGGCGGTGAAAAGGGTCATGAAACCTAAAAAGGCCTTTATGTGCGATGTAAACAGATATACACGTCGTTTACAACAACAATAACTGCCACAGAATATTTAATAAGGTGGCCGCTGTTGCGCTTTGTGGGACCACTTGGTCCTTAAAAAGGTCATGTGACGTAGACAGAGTGCTGATTGGATGTACATTACACATATAGGTCATTATTCCATTATTAGTCTAATCCAACAAATACGCCGTGTAAATGCATTTATACATGTAGCACTCATTATTGTTGTTGTTGTTGTTGTTGTTGTTTGGAGTCCTTTGTTCCATGCAACAACACCAAAGTACTCTTTTCATTTCGCCATTTCGCCTTTTCTCCGTTTGTGTGATCTGACACAATAAAAAACACACCCTGCTATACGGGATGGAGAGATACAGTGGCAAGAAAAAGTATGTGAACTTTTTGGAATTTCATGGTTTTCTGAATAAATTGGTCATAAAATGTTATCTGATCTTCATCTAATTCATTGGTATTGACAAACACAATGTGTCTAAAAATAATAACACCCAAAAAAATCCAATCTTTCTTGTCTTTATTGAACACAATCATTCAACATTCAAAATGGCAGTGGAAAAAGTAAGTGAAACCTTAGAATGAATAACTGGTTGACCCCCCGGCAGCAATAACCTCAACCAGGCGCTTCCTGTAGCTGTGGATCAGACCTGCACATCGCTGAGGAGGAATTTTAGCCCATTCTTCCTGGCAGAACTGCTTTAGCTCTGTCATATTCTTTGGACGTCTCATGTGTACGGCCCTCTTCAAGTCAATCCATAGCATCTCTATTGGGTTGAGGTCTGGGCTCTGACTCGGCCACTCCAAAAGGCGGATTTTGTTTTTCTGAAGCCATTCTGTTGTGGACTTGCTCCGGTGTTTTGGGTCGTTGTCCTGTTGCATCACCCACTTTCTACAGCTGATGTACAGACATTCTCACATTATCCTGAAGAATTGTCTGATATACTTGGGAATTCATCTTCCCCTCAATGATTGCAAGCTGGCCAGGCCCTGATGCAGCAAAGCAGGCCCAAATCATGATGCTTCCTCCACCATACTTTACAGTTGGGATGATGTTGTCATGACGATATGCCGTGCCCTTTCTACACCAGATGTAGTGCTGTGTGTTTTTTCCCCAAATAGTTCAATCTTAGTTTCATCAGTCCACTAAACATTTTGCCAATACCGCTGTGGAGTGTCAATGTGCTCTTTTGCAAACTTAATGCGTGCAGCAATGTTCTTTTTAGTAAGCAGCGGCTTCCTTGGCGGTGTCCTGCCGTGGATACCCTGCTTGTTCAGTGTTTTACGTATTGTAGACTCATGAACAGATATGTTAGCAAGTTCCAATGATGCCTTCAAATCTTTGGCTGTCATTCGGGGTTGTTTCTTTACCTCATTGATGAGTGTTCGTTGTGCTCTTGGTGTCATTTTGACGGGGCGCCCACTTCTAGGTAGAGTAGCAACAGTCCCAAATTGTCTCCATTTGTAGATTGTTTGCCGAACTGTAGACTGGTGAATTTCTAAAGTCTTTGAAATAACTTTGTAACCCTCGCCAGCTTCATGTAAATCAACAATTCTTGATCGTAGGTCCTCTGAAAGCTCTTTTTGGCGAGGCATGGCTCACATAATCATGTTCTTCTTGTTGCAGAGCAAACTCCAAAGGTTTGAGGGGTTTTTATCAGTCAAGAGTATCTGTAGTCCACACCTCCAAACTTATTATCTTAACAAGACTCCAGGTGTGCTAAAACCAATTCAAGCTCCAATTAGCTTTTTTCAGGTCATTAACTCAAGCTTTCACTTACTTTTTCCACTGCCATTTTGAATGTTGAATGATTGTGTTCAATAAAGACAAGAAAGATTGGATTTTTTCGGTGTTATTATTTTTAGACACATTGTGTTTGTCAATACCAATGAATTAGATGA
>JACRUU010000013.1:24621978-24646978 GCA_030449085.1 Kryptopterus vitreolus
ACGCGAACGAGCCGTCAGCGAGCGCCGTGGCAGGTGTCGAGGCGCCGACGAACGAACAAACCTGCTCTAGCTACCCAAACGAACAGGGAACGACTTTCCCAGCTTCCGGAGCGCCGCAATCCTTCCTATTATTCTTTATTTATTCATTCATCTTCTAGCGCTTTATCTGATCTTCCCTCGGGTCACGGGGAGTCTGTGTGTCTATCTCAGGCGTCTATGGGCATTAAGGCAGGATACACCCTGGATGGAATGCCAACCCATCACACACACACACACACACACACACACATTCATACACTAGGGACAATTTTCCAAGGTGCCAATCAACCTACCGTGCATGTTTTTGGACCGGGAGGAAACCGGAGAACCCGGAGAAAAAAAACCCCCTGAGGCACGGGGAGAACATGCACACACACATGGCCGAGACGGGAATTGAACCCGGACCCTGGTGGTGTGAGGCGAACGTGCTAACCACTAAACCATCGTGCCCCTCCTATTTATTTATTTATTTCTTTCAAACATTATCATGAAATTTGTTCAAACAAAAAAACTATATGAAAATAATTAACCTTAATTTTTCATATAGAAGACGTTTGACCTTTTGTATATCTTCGAAAGTTAAGGGCCTCACTCAGGGGCCCACTACTAGTGGTAGTTTGGTGGTGCTGGGATTTGACCCAGTGACCTTCCCGGTCATTTTATTTGTTTATATTTTATTTATAAATGTTTCTGTATTTTCTTTTGTTGACGTTCCATTTATTTCCTTGTTTTCGTTTTTGTTGACAATTTGTTTTTCCCATTTGTTTGTCTAGTGTCAGTTTAGCTGTATTTATAGTTTATTAGTGGTGTTTGTAAAAGCATCACTATTATAATGTCAAATTTTCGGACCGTAACTCGAATCATACCTCATATCGTGCGTCCCGATGGTGTGAGTCGTGCTGCTGTTACTTTTATAAGGAATCGCCCCGCGGAATTCCGAACCCGGGGACCGAAAAAAAAAAAAAGCGGGAATTTTTTTCCATTGAAAATGAATGGGGTTGATATTTCGTGCCTCACAGTTCGGGCCTGTGAGCGTCCGACATGCACATATGGCAAATCCACTCGTAGGGGGTCCGGAGTGGATCACCGATCATATACCTCCCGAATCCCCACACACGTTCGGAATTTCGGGAAATCCATGAAATCCGCGACATTCCGGCCCCATAGAGAATAAATGGGAAAATTTGACGCTCTGCTGTTCGGCCCCGTGTTCACCCGACATGCACATGTGACATATCCACTCGTAGGTGAGATGGAGTCGGTCATGACTAGCTAAACTTGTGGAAATCTTCCCTTTTTTTTCTCACACCAGGGGTTCGCTGTAATAATGCAAGGTGGATTTTGATATTTAATTTAAATAAATAAATAAACCGGGGCACGGTGGTTTAGTGGTTAGAACGTTCGCCTCACACCGCCAGGATCCGGGTTTCGATTCCCTGTCTCGGTCATGTGTGTGTGGAGTTTGCATGTCCTCCCCGTGCCTCAGGGGGTTTTTCTCCGGGTTCTCCGGTTTCCTTCCCCGGTCCAAAAACATGCACGGTAGGTTGATTGGCACCTTGGAAAATTGTCCCTAGTGTATGAATGTGTGTGTTGGGTTGGCGTTCCATCCAGGGTGTATCCTGCCTTAATGCCCATAGACGCCTGAGATAGACTCCCCGTGACCCGAGGGAAGATCGGATATAGAATGAATAAATAAATAAATAAATAAAACATGGAATAAATCGTTCTTTTCGCACTGTTGATCCAAAACTGAGGGTTCGAGCATGTTTGTTAAAGGCGTAAACAATAATAAAAAAAAGCATGAGTTCGACGCCTGATAGGGTCCATGTGTTTGGACCGAGGCGTGTCTGTGGACTGTGGACAATGCTGGGACTCTGTGTGGTCACTCCGAGGACTCTGTGTGTGTGTGTGGGTTTTGGTGGACGCTGACCAGAATACACTCTTTATTTGATTTTCTCAATCATTCTTTCTTTCTCGCTTGCTTTCAACTTACGCTAGAAAAACATCAGCGTTCCTGCCGCTCCCTGATCTTGGCACGCAAACCCTCTGTTGTGTGTGTTTTTTTTCTGGAGGGGGGGGGGGGGGGGGGGGGGGGGAGGGGGGGGGGGTTGCTAGCTTCTGTCCAACCAATGATCTTCCGAAACCACCAAATCTTTCTTTCTTTCTTTTTTTGCCCTGATGCAAGTCTTTTTAATTCATGACATCGTGGGAACTGAAAAGAAAAAAAAGGGAGGGGTTCACTTTATTTATTTATTTATTTATTTAAGGGGAATTTTGGCCGTATGATAGTTTACTAATAACAGACATGCGATTCGGGGGAAATGTTTATGTTTATTCTTACGCATGACACTTCTTTGAATCACTGCGCTTAATAACCCCCGAACGAGGACGCTTAAAGGTCAGGTATGGCGCGGGGCCGAGGAGGGATAAGGGGCCTCGCTCAAGAGCCCGGCAGCCGATCTGTGCTAACGCTGAGATTTAATCTCATGATAGAATGTTGGGGGGAAATAAGCTTTAATGGATAATAGATAAAGTAAGGGGGTTCGATTCCCGCCTGTTACATGTTCTCCCCTTGCCTCGGGAGTGGTGGTGGGGGGGGGTTCTCTTTGGTTTCCTCCCTGGTCTGAAAACATGCCCGGTAGGTTGATTGGAAAAATTGTCTCTAGAGTGTGAATGCTATGGGTTGGCATTCCATCCAGGGTGTATCCTGCCTTAATGCCCATAGGCGCCTGAGATAGACACAAACCCCCGTGACCCGAGGGAAGATCGGATAAGATGAATTAATGAATGACTGATAAAGTATAGTATTCATCAACACGAAGGTATAGAAGTTACACCTCCATCAGGCCGACTGACAGGCATTCCACCCCCTTGAATGAGACACAACGATCATGCCATCTTCATCCGGACTGATGGGCATCGAGACATTTACAGTTACATTTGCGGCATTTGGCAGACGCCCTTATCCAGAGCGACTTACAACTGAGCAATTGAGGGTTAAGGGCCTTGCTCAAGGGCCCATTTGTGGTGGTGGGGTTTGAACCCATGATCTTCCGGTCCAGAGTCCAACACCTTAACCACTGTGCTACCACCACCCCAATGTAAACTGGTGATACGTTCACGTGATCTTTTATGCGGAATGTAACGTTATATACGTGCGTCACTCAGATTCCGTCCCTATGCTTTTTGTAGAGGAGGGTGGCGACTGATCAGGGGTTCGAGATCCCGTTAATGCCGAGCGAGCTGCCACCTTGAGTAAGGCAATTAACCCTGTGTGCTCCAGGGGGTGCTGTACTGGGGCTGACCCTGATTCTATTCTTCTGATCCCGACCCTGCTCCATATTAGCAGTGCAACTGTAAGTGCCCTGCAGTCGTAAGCATGACATCACCTAAAGGCTCCTGGATACACTGTAATCTTAGTAGGAAGCCTGATATGTAAGTGCCCCCCCCACTGTACACTATGTACTCCACACACTTAATGTCCTTCAAAAGAATATGATTACGCCTGTAATAGTGACTCCTGACTCTGATTTATCTAAATCACCTCACTGATGAAGTTTCGCTCGTTAATAGTCGGGTTTGTATTTTCGGCACACCACACACACACACACACACACACACACACACACACACACACACACACACACACACACATACACACACACACACACTTCACAGGAGGATTGTTTTGTTCCCGGGGGCATTTATGAAGTGGAATTTATATAATAAAGAGAAAATATACAGAATATATACAGCAAAAGCTATATATATATATATATATATATATATATAGATATATATATATATATATATATATATATATATATATATATATATATATATATATATATATATATATATACACGTTCGCCTCACACCACCAGGGTCCGGGTTCGATTCTTGTCTCGGCCATGTGTTGGACTCTGGACCGGACGATCACAGGTTCAAAACCTACCCCCATCAAGCTGCCACTAGTGGGCCCTTGAGCAAGGCCCTTAACCCTCAATTGCTCAGTTGTAAGTCGCTCTGGATAAGGACGTCTGCCAAATGCTGCAAATGTAAATGTAAAAGAGTTACAAGAAAAAAACTCCATTAGATTTTAATTGGTACCATGCCCATACTGGACACAAGGATTGGAAAACAAACATTGGAGTGCATACTAAAGCTTGGTCAAGCTCCTACTTTATGGCTCCCGTCACATGATTAACACAGAATCATCTTTAAAACTTTCTCCATGGATTTAGGGGTGTGTATACAGTCGAGTCAAGGCATAGGAATGGTAAAACTTAATGTAGCATAGAACAGGGGGCAAGTGTATTTGTCTGACTGTTAGCAGTTGGATTCCAGAATAGGAATTTGGTCTTTGTCTCACATGTGTACTTGGACTATTGAGCTGACCACCAAATAATACCTCGATAGACGATATACCCCCGGAACTGCTATGAGATTGTGCCAATCTACCACAACAGCCACCTTTGCTTTGTCCATAATCGCACGGTCTGTATTGACATGATCTGTTGATATGTGATAAGCTAGTATATACACACACACAATAGTAGAGATAAATATTCTGTAAGTAATTAGATAAAGAGGAGGCACGGTGGTTTAGTGGTTAGCACGTTCTCCTCACACCTCCAGGGTCCGGGTTTGATTCCCGTCTCGGCCGTGTATGTGTGGAGTTTGTGCATGTTCTCCCCGTGCCTCAGGGGGTTTTTCTCCGGGTTCTCCGGTTTCCTCCCCCGGTCCAAAAACACGCACGGTAGGTTGATTGGCACCTTGGAAAATTGTCCCTAGTGTATGAATGTGTATGAACGTGTGTGTGTGTGTGTCCTGTGATGGGTTGGCATTCCATCCAGACGCCTGAGATAGACACAGACTCCCCGTGACCCGAGGGAAGATCGGATAGAATGAATATATCCATCCATCCATCCATCCATCCATCCATCCATCCATCAATCAATCAATATGTGAATGTATGTGTGTGAGTGTGTGTGTGTCCTGTGATGGGTTGGCATTCCATCCAGGGTAGATCCTGCCTTAGATCGGATAAAGCGGTAGAAGATGAACGAACGAACGAATGAATGAATGAATGATTTGAAACTGATAAGATCTTTCCGAACAAACAAACAAAAGAGCGAACAAAAGACTTTCTGTCTTACGGATCACAGCGTTTGCATCCAGGCCTTTTCCTTTTCTCTCGGGACGCGAGCGAGATAAAAATAAGAGAAAAGAAAAAGGGGCGGGAAAAAAAAACAAAACAAAAATAAAGTTTCGTTTTCGCGTCATTTGCCGCGCCTATGAATATTCATCAGCACCAACTTAATGATTGTGCTAAGTAGTTGCTGCAGATATCAAGCCGTCACGTCTATGAGCAGATTTGACTGTATAATCAATGCCCAAAAGGCTCCCGGCGAGCCGCTTTTTCCGAACGTGTTCTTTCTGCGTTGGCGTGCCGAAAAAAATTAACGATGGAGTGGAAATTGTTCCGTTCCAATTGCAAAAAGAGTGTAAGGGACATTTCTGTTGAACACTTGTGGGGGGGGGGGGGGTTAACGTTATTGCGAATATGCAGCGAGGAAAAGAGGAAGTGATCTCACTAAGTGATTTCCACGCTGTCAAATTAATCCGGGCGGCAGTTTTGCGTTCGGTTAGCGTCAAAACAGCATCGGCTTTAGCATCCCATCTGGGGGGGGGAGGTCTGACACACCGGGAACGGCTGGAGACAGATGTTTCCCAGCCGCCGCGTCATTATCCATGCAAATTTATTCATTAAACAATTTAATTGTGCCGATGATTGACGGCCGACCGACGTTATTACAGCGCAAATAATACGTTAGTCTTATTAACTGGCGGCGCGGGCAATAAGTGGAGCCGTGTTTATATAGATTAACCTCTGCTAATGTAGCGCTACGGGCCGCGGCGGGCGCTTGGCGCGGGATAAAGCTCATCCGACAAAGCGCTTTTATTACCTTACAGGCTTCCGAGAGGCCGTGTTAGCGATCACGCGTCCCCCTTCGAGACGCGACCCTTTGGCTCATAAGACAAGCGCCGGATTGTCCTCCGCAAAATAAAAGCGTTAAAGAACAATAAAGTGGGCGACGTTCGACCCTTAAAGCTAATTGAAGCCGTGCTGGATTCCGAGGGATCTGGCACCAAACCGCGATTGACCGATTAACGTAATGACGCATTGACGGAATGACGTGGGATTTGATCACGCGTTTTCATACCTTTTGGTGTCAACTTTTCTTTACATTCATGTTTACGTCCTTATCCAGAGCGGGTGAGGGTTAAGGGCCTCGCTCAAGGGTCCCCTAGTGGCAGCTTGGTTGTGTTGGGATTTGACCAAGCGACATTCCGGTCCGGAGCCTGATGCCTCAACTACTGAACTCCCACATCCACATGTTTGAATACAACAGTATGGAGCAATTAGCCGTTTTAGAGACGTCAGAGTAGTCTCTAAAAGTCGCCCGAGTGGGCTTTTTCTACATTAAAACATGTTTATATGTTGTATTTTTACACCATTAAAGCCTGAGCGGGCTTTTTCTACATTAAAACATGTTTATATGTTGTATTTTTACACCTTAAGACGCCCTAGCGGGCTTTTTCTACATTAAAACATGTTTATATGTTGTATTTTTACACCTTAAGACGCCCGAGCGGGCTTTTTCTACATTAAAACATGTTTATATGTTGTATTTTTACACCATTAAAGCCTGAGCGGGCTTTTTCTACATTAAAACATGTTTATATGTTGTATTTTTACACCATTAAGAACGGCCCAGGAGCGGGCTTTTTCTACATTAAAACATGTTTATATGTTGTATTTTTACACCATTAAGACGCCCGAGTAGTGGGCTTTTTCTACATTAAAACATGTTTATATGTTGCATTTTTATACCTTAAGACGCCCTAGCCGGCTTTTTCTACATTAAAACATGTTTATATGTTATATTTTGGTGCCTTTAAGCGCCCTAGCGGGCTTTTTCTACATTGAAAACATGTTTATATGTTGTATTTTTATACCTTAAGACGCCCTAGCCGGCTTTTTCTACATTAAAACATGTTTATATGTTGTATTTTTATGACCTTTAAGAACCCGAGTTGGCTTTTGCTAGATTAAACATGGTTTATATGTTGTATTTTTATACCTTAAGAGTGCCCCGGCTTTTTCTACATTAAAACATGTTTATATGTTGCATTTTTGGTGCCTTTAAGACACCCGAGTTGGGCTTTTTGCTAGACATTATAACATGTTTATATGTTGTATTTTTACACCATTAAAAGCCTGAGGAGGCTTTTTCTACATTAACGTTGACTATTTATGCATTACTATATTTCTACATTACCGTTGACTATTTATTATTATTATTTATAAACATTAGTAAGAGTTGACTAGCATCACGACAGAGAAGTTTAAAAAAAGGAAACGTGCAGTTTAAAGAGCTCTCCAGATCCCTACATGATCTAATAAGCCATTAAAGAAACCCTTTGTCATGTCGCACTTTTGCCTTTTTGACCTCGTCTGCTTCGGGGGGGGGGGGGGGGGGGGGGGTTGGGGGGGACGCCTCCCGCTCTAGCCTTTTTAGCGCTCCAGGCTTGTTTACCTTCGCCACCCTCTGGGTGAGAAATGGCCCTGGACAGGAAACGTAAATGACTGTTTTCTACCCCTTGCTTTGCGTAGCCGCCTGATTCTCGAGCGAGATCACTAAGTGTGCTATACAGATTGTGTTCTTTACATGTTAAAAAGGTCCGTTTAGCCCTCATAGACGTAATTAGCTCGCTAGCATGATCTTTCCTGTAAACATTCCTGTCAGAAATTTGCCCGATATGAAGCTCCGCCCCCTCTGTGCTTTAAATAATATAACCAAGATCGTGCACTTAGCGCCAAATTCATGGGAATAGCGTTTTCACGACGGATACCTGGAACGCCAATAGTTTATCCCTCGTAGGAGTGATTAGCGCGCTAGCATGATCTTTCCTGTAAACATTCCTGTCAGAAATTTGCCCAATATGAAGCTCCGCCCCCTCTGTGCTTTAAATAATATAACCAAGATCGTGCACTTAGCGCCAAATTCATGGGAATAGCGTTTTCACGACGGATACCTGGAACGCCAATAGTTTATCCCTCGTAGGAGTGATTAGCGCGCTAGCATGATCTTTCCTGTAAACATTCCTGTCAGAAATTTGCCCGATATGAAGCTCCGCCCCCTCTGTGCTTTAAATAATAACCAAGATAACCAAGATCGTGCGCCAATAGTTTACTTAGCGCCAAATTCATGGGAATAGCGTTTTCACGACGGATACCTGGAACGCCAATAGTTTATCCCTCGTAGGAGTGATTAGCGCGCTAGCATGATCTTTCCTGTAAACATTCCTGTCAGAAATTTGCCCAATATGAAGCTCTGTGCTTTAAATAATATAACCAAGATCGTGCACTTAGCGCCAAATTCATGGGAATAGCGTTTTCACGACGGATACCTGGAACGCCAATAGTTTATCCCTCGTAGGAGTGATTAGCGCGCTAGCATGATCTTTCCTGTAAACATTCCTGTCAGAAATTTGCCCGATATGAAGCTCCGCCCCCTCTGTGCTTTAAATAATATAACCAAGATCGTGCACTTAGCGCCAAATTCATGGGAATAGCGTTTTCACGACGGATACCTGAAACGCCAATAGTTTAGCCCTCGTAGGAGTGATTAGCGCGCTAGCATGATCTTTCCTGTAAACATTCCTGTCAGAAATTTGCTTTAAATAATATAACCAAGATTGTGTACTTAGCGTCAAATTCCTCCAGGGGAATAGCGTTTTCACGACGGATACCTGGAACACCAATGGTTGTTAGCATGGAATCGACTAGCGCTTTGTCATTACTAGCGCAGTAACCGTCAGTCTTTTCCAGGTTGAGTATTCCTTTAAGACTTGCGCGTATAGCCTGATGCCTTTTCCACATTTCGCAATACACTTCCTGTACCTCGTCTCTCCCCCTCTTACGACCTAGCTGACAGCTCTTGATCCTCTAAATATGTTCATGTGCAGTTTATTGCGCCTCGGGAGTTTGGAGGAACACGGTAATATATCAGTTACCTTGGCCGCCTCCCCAAGCAAACAAGGACCAGATAAGTTTTGCGACGCCCCGCCGTATATATATATATATATATATTAGTTAGCTTTGAGCGGCCATGTTAGCCTGGGAAGAAGAGCCCCGGGTTTTTGTCCCACTGCTCTGCGACGTCGTAGCGAATGTCTTGCCTCGGCCCGGAGGAGTGCAAGAGCGATGAGTCCCTCTATCACTTCGCTCTGAAATATGGAAGCGCTTCACTGCTGCATACCGACAATAAAATCTTTATTTCATATCCAGATGGCCGCTATCCTGTGGTACTTTATGGCTGGAGATGCTAGCGAGGAGGGCGTCCGAGGGATTTGGAATGAGGACGAGGAACTTGCCCATGAAAATGGGGGTTCTTTTGCAAGCGCCCCAGGGGCAGGTTGGGTTAGGGGGTGGGCGTTTGTGCAAATATGCCAATCAAAGGATGTTTTCTTTTTGAATTATGAAACTAGCAAAGCAATTAGCGAAGGAGGTGTGGCTTTGCTCGGTCTCCCGGAAAGAGGCAGGTCTGGTGTGGCGTGGTCAGAATTGGCCTCTGGAGAGGTGTGGCCTCTGTGTCTGACTTTCTGAGGAGAAGGTAGGAGGCGGGATCACCGGACAGCAGTCATAGTGAAGGAGGCGGGGCCTCTATGCTCGTCCCACTTTCTTTTTTGGAAGGAGGTGTGGCCTCGAATTTATCTACAAACAGCACAGTGAAATTCGGCCTTTGCATATTCCAACTTGTTTAGGGCCAGAGCGCAGGGTCAGCCATGAGTTCACCGAAGGGCCTCCTGGATCACCGAGGGTTGGACATAACAGGGAGGTGGTATAGCCCAGTGGTTAAGCTGTTGGACTCTAGACCGAAAGATCATGGGTTCAATCCCTGCCACCACCAAGCTGCCACTATTGGGCCCTTGAGCAAGGCCCTTAACCCTCAATTGCTCGGTTGTAAGTCGCTCTGGATAAGGGCGTCTGCCAAATGCTGCAAATGTAAATGTAAATGTAACAGTGGCAGCTTGGCGATACCGGGGCTCGAACCCCCGACCTTCTGATCAGTAGCCGTAAATGTAAATGTAACAGTGGCACCTTGGCGATACCGGGGCTCGAACCCCCGACCTTCTGATCAGTAGCCGTAAATGTAAATGTAAATGTAACAGTGGCAGCTTGGCGATACCGGGGCTCGAACCCCAGACCTTCTGATCAGTAGCCCCACCAGTGCCTTAACCTGGCTGGGGCCAGTGCCCATCCAAGTCCCAACACCTTAACCACTGAGGAACCCATCCCCCCACCCCCCTCCCCAGAGTTTCCCTGACATAGGTGTGGTTTTCAATTGGTCCTTAACGGAGGACAATCTTCCTGTCAGTGTTAATAAAAGAGGCGTGTCCTTTTAGTAGAGGTGTGGCCTCTGTCACACTATTTGTGGAAATGGCTTGCCGCTCTGGAAAGAAGGCGTGGCTTCATGAGTCATAGGGGATAACGATGTGGCCTGCATATGTTTGTAATGAAAGTCCTGGTAATTCTTAGCAAAAGAGGCGTGGCCTCCATGTCTCTCTTATTAAAGTGGGTGTGTCCTCGTTGTTGTTGTTTTCATTCGTTTTTGATCTCTGTTGCCTGTCAGTCTTAACCAAGGAGGATTGGTCCCTGTATTTGTCACCCTTTTTCAGGCTTGCAATACAAATCTCGAACAAAAGTAACGGGAAGAAAATCCGAAGTCTTACATCATAAAACTTCACTATAGAAACGGATCGATGCGTTGCGTCCGCGCTCCTGTAATCGTGTTTTTCCTGCGCGTTCACGCCGGTGGCTTTGTGTTTGATCGGTTGCACGAGTCCTGCCCTGTTTGTCCCGCATTCCTCACACACAAACACACACTTCTTTTTCCTTCCGGCTGTTTGGACGGCCCTTTTTCTTTGTTTTGGTCCGCGTCGATTCACCCGTCTTACTCACTCACACCCCCCAAAGCTTCTTTATTAATAAGTGCACCCTTCATAAACAATACCATGTCTGACATCTACTGCACTCGGCTATTTCATCACGCCCGGATTTCATCAGCGTTTCTTTATTGCGCGCTTGCCGTGCAACACACTTGTGACACACACTTGTCAGTTGCGTAGCCATGGGCAAGTTGGGGGGGGGGGGGGGGGGGGGGGGGGGGGGGGGGGGGGGGGGGGGGGGGGGGGGGGGGGGGGGTTGGGGGTGTTTGGAGATTTGCGGGTGGAACGGACTTATTCTTCCTTGCACTGCTGCCAAAAAGAAGAATGTTCTTTGTTTTCAGCGAATGTTTTGGGAAACGGAGCGAACAAATGGCGCCAAAAGGACCAACGCGCTAGTTCTAGCTAATACATGATATATCGACAATTTTTACTAACAATTTGATAAATAATATGACATATAATTATGCGACATAGTAACGAATGCACGTGGTCAAGTTAACACCAGCTGCACAGCTTTCGACGTCTTTTGGAACACTGTTTTGAAGCTCGGTGCTCCCTGTGACTGTGCGTGCAGCTTTGTGCTGCCATCTGTTGGTATGTGTGTTGTAATTTTATATATATATATATATATATATATATATATATATATATATATATAAAATATTCATTACTGAGTAGACTTTATCGTAGTGTGTATTACATTCTTCTCATTATTTAGTACAGAAATACTGAACTTTAAGTATGCCAATTTCACCCTTCTCAAAGGTAAAGTACCCATTAAAGGATGTTTTCCTCTTTTTATATGAAGGCACAGACCCCTCCTTGAACCGGTCCCCTCCTTGAACCGCCACCTTAACGTGGTGGAGGGGTTTGAGTAACCGGATGATCCTAGGAGCTATGTTGTCGGGGGCTAGATGCCCCTGGTAGGGTCTCCCAAGGCAAACAGGTCCTAGGGGACGGCTCAGACGAAGAGCGGTTCATATTCCCCTTATGAAAAAGCATTAAAATCAAGGACCGTAACGTCGCCCGGTATGGCGCAGCCGGGGCTCCTCCCTGGAGCCAGGCCCGGGGCTGGGGCTCGAAAGCGAGCGCCTGGTGGTCGGGCCTCCACCCATGGGGCCCGGCCGGGCTCAGCCCGAATGAGTGACGTGGGGACACCTCCCCGTGGGCCCACCACCTGCAGGAAGGCTCATAAGGGACCGGTGCAATTGTGGTTCGGGCAGTGGTCGAAGGCGGAGGCCTCGACGACCCGACCTCTGGACACAGAGACTAGCTCTAGGGACATGGAATGTCACCTCGCTGGTTGGGAAAGAGCCCGAGCTTGTGCGGGAGGTTGAGAGATACCGGCTAGAGATAGTCGGGCTCACCTCCACCTCACAGTCTGGGCTCTGGAACCATACTCCTCGAGAGAGGCTGGACTCTCCATTATTCTGGAGTTGCCGGCGGTGGGAGACGACGGGCTGGTGTGGGCCTGCTCATAGCCCCCCATCTTAGCCGTCATGTGTTGGAGTTTACCCCGGTGAACGAGAGGGTCGTTTCCCTGCGCCTTCGGGTTGGGGAAAAGTCTCTCACTGTTGTTTGTGCCTATGGGCCGAATGGCAGTGTAGAGTACCCGGCCTTC
Source organism: Kryptopterus vitreolus (assembly GCA_030449085.1). NCBI lineage: Eukaryota > Metazoa > Chordata > Actinopteri > Siluriformes > Siluridae > Kryptopterus > Kryptopterus vitreolus. The sequence goes on from JACRUU010000013.1 coordinate 24,634,658, forward strand.
TTGGCGTCTCTGGGAGGGGCGCTGATAAACGCCCCGACTGGAGACTCCGTTGTTCTACTGGGGGACTTCAATGCCCACGTGGGCAACGACAGTGATACCTGGAGGGGCGTGATTGGGAGGAACGGCCCCCCCCTGATCTGAACCCGAGTGGTGCTCAGTTATTGGACTTCTGTGCTAGTCATAGTTTGTCCATAACGAACACCATGTTCAAACACAAAGGTGTCCATCAGTACACATGGTACCAGGACACCCTAGGACGGAGATCGATGATAGACCTTGTGGTTGTCTCATCTGACCTCCGTCCGTGTGTTTTGGACACTCGGGTGAAGAGAGGGGCGGAGCTGTCAACTGATCACCACCTGGTGGTGAGCTGGATTCGATGGCGGGGAAGGAAGCTGGACAGACTCGGCAGACCCAAACGTATTGTGAGGGTGTGCTGGGAACGCCTAGCAGAACCCCCTGTCAGAGACATCTTTAACTCCCACCTCCGGCAGAGCTTCAACCAGATCCCGAGGGAGGTTGGAGACATTGAGTCTGAGTGGACCATGTTCTCCACCTCCATTGTCGATGCAGCCATTCTGAGCTGCGGCCGCAAGGTCTCAGGTGCCTGTCGCGGCGGTAATCCCAGAACCCGGTGGTGGTCTCCGGAAGTAAGGGATGCCGTCAAGCTGAAGAAGGAGTCCTTCCGAGCCTGGTTGGCTCTTGGGACCCCTGAGGCAGCTGATGGGTACCGTCAGGCCAAGCGGGCTGCGGCCCGGGTGGGGGGGGGGTGGTTGTTGAGGCAAAATCTCGGGTATGGGAGGAGTTCGGAGAGGCCATGGAGAGGGACTATCGGTCGGCCTCAAAGAAGTTCTGGCAAACCGTCCGACATATCAGAAGGGGGAAGCAGTGCCCTGCCAAAACTGTCTACAGTGGAGGTGGGGATCTGTTGACTTCAACTGGGGACATCATCGGACGGTGGAAGGAATACTTTGAGGATCTCCTCAACCCCGGAGTCATGCCTTCCGATGAGGAAGCAGAGGCCATGGGCTCAGAGGTGGCGTCATCTATCACCCAAGCTGAGGTCACCGAGGTAGTTGAGAAGCTTCTCGGTGGCAGAGCAGCGGGGGTGGATGAGATCCGCCCTGAGTACCTGAAGTCTCTGGATGTTGTGGGGCTGTCTTGGCTGACACGCCTCTGCAAGCATCGCGTGGCAGCTGGGGACGGTGCCTCTGGATTGGCAGACCGGGGTGGTGGTTCCTCTTTTTAAGAAAGGGGACCGGAGGGTGTGCTCCAACTATAGGGGGATCACACTCCTCAGCCTTCCTGGGAAAGTCTATGCCAGGGTACTGGAGAGGAGAATTCGGCCTTTAGTCGAACCCCGGATTCAGGAGGAACAATGCGGTTTTCGACCTGGCCGTGGAACACTGGACCATCTCTATACCCTCTACAGGGTGATGGAGGGATCATGGGAGTTTGCCCAACCGGTCCACATGTGCTTTTTTGTGGATTTGGAGAAGGCATTCGACCGTGTCCCTCGCTGCACTCTGTGGGGGGTGCTCCGGGAGTATGGGGTCCGAGGCCCTCTGTTGAGGGCTGCTCGGTCTCTTTATGCACGGAGCAGGAGTTTGGTTCGCATTGCCGGCAGTAAGTCAGACCTGTTTCCGGTGCATGTTGGACTCCGGCAAGGCTGCCCTTTGTCACCGGTTCTGTTCATTATTTTTATGGACAGAATTTCTAGGAGCAGCCAGGGGCTGGAGGGAGTCTGGTTTGGGGACCACAGGATCTCGTCTCTGCTTTTTGCCGATGATGTTGTTCCTGTTGGCTCCATCAGGCCAAGACCTTCAGCATGCACTGGGAAGGTTTGCAGCCGAGTGTGAAGCAGCTGGGATGAAGATCAGCACCTCCAAGTCCGAGGCCATGGTCCTTAGCCGCAAAAAGGTGGTTAGCCCACTTCAGGTTGGTGGAGAGCTCCTCCCCCAAGTGGAGGAGTTCAAGTATCTTGGGGTCTCGTTCACGAGTGAGGGGAGGATGGAACGGGAGATCGACAGGCGGATCGGTGCAGCCTCTGCAGTAATGCGGTCGATGTACCGGTCCGTCATAGTGAAGAGGGAGCTGAGCCAAAAGGCAAAGCTCTCAATTTACTGGTCGATCTACGTTCCTACTCTCACCTATGGCCATGAGCTTGTGGGTCATGACCGAAAGGGACAAGATCCCGGATACAGGCGGCCGAAATGAGCTTCCTTCGCAGGGTGGCTGGGCGCTCCCTTAGAGATAGGGTGAGAAGTTCAGTCACTCGGGAGGAGCTCAGAGTAGATCCGCTGCTCCTCCACATCGAGAGGGGCCAGCTGGCGTGGCTTCGGGCATCTATTTCGGATGCCTCCTGGGCGCCTTCCAGGGGAGGTGTTTCGGGCATGTCCCTCCGGGAAAAGGCCTCGGGGAAGACCCAGAACACGTTGGAGGGACTATGTTTCTCGACTGTCCTGGGAACGCCTCGGTGTCCCCCCGGGGGAGCTAGAGGAAGTGGCCTGGAGAGAGGGAAGTCTGGGCATCTCTGCTTAGACTGCTGCCCCCGCGACCCGGTCCCGGATAAGCGGAGGAAGATGGATGGATGGATGGATGGCACAAATATTAAATTGCATTATTAAATAATATTAGTGTATATTAGTCGCATTATAATTGTAAAAGTAATATCTTTGCTGGTCTGGAAGAGATCATCCCAATTTACATGATTTCATTATTTCTTATGGAGAAATTCGTTTCAGCATACAAGCGTTTCAGCCAATGAGCTACTTCCCAGTTCCACTCCATTTATATGTATGTATATTTATTTATATATATATATATATATATATATATATATATATATATATATATATATATATATATATATATGGTGTCCTGAAGATTTATGTCATTTAAAATATATAAATAATACATATATACATATACATATAGGGGGCACGGTGGTTTAGTGGTTAGCATGTTCGCCTTACACCGCCAGGGTCCGGGTTCGATTCCCGTCTCGGCCATGTGTGTGTGGAGTTTGTGCATGTTCTCCCCGTGCCTCAGGGGTTTTTTTTTTTCTCCGGGTTCTCCGGTTTCCTCCTCCCGGTCCAAAAACATGCACGGTAGGTTGATTGGCACCTTGGAAAATTGTCCCTAGTGTATGAATGTGTGCATGGGTGTGAATGTGTGTGTGTGTGTGTGTGTGTGTGTGTGTGTGTGTGTGTGTGTGTGTGTGTGTGTGTGCCCTGCGATGGGTTGGCATTCCATCCAGGGTGTATCCTGCCTTAATGCCCATAGACGCCTGAGATAGACACAGACTCCCCGTGACCCGAGGGAAGATCGGATAAAGCGGTAGATGAATGAATGAATGAATGAATGAATGTATATATATATATATATATATATATATATATATATATATATATGTGTGTGTGTGTGTGTGTGTGTATTATAGATAGAAAGATAGATAAAAGGCACTCATATTAATGTCACGCAAATTTCTGTGTATTAAAAGTATGCAAATAAATAAACACAAAAGGGGCGAAATTAAAACGACATGAAACGTCCTTTCTTTACTCGGATATATAAAAATAAATAAATAATCACTAAACAATTATTTTAGCGTTTCTATCCCATTTGGTGTCCTAAAGTTTTATGTCATTTAAAACACTAGTGTGGCTTAGTGGTTAGCACGTTCGCCTCACACCGCCAGGGTCCGGGTTCGATTCCCGTCTCGGCCATGTGTGTGTGGAGTTTGCATGTTCTCCCCGTGCCTCAGGGGGTTTTTCTCCGGTTTCCCCCCGGTCCAAAAACATGCACGGTAGGTTGATTGGCACCTTGGAAAATTGTCCCTAGTGTATGAATGTGTGTGTGTGTGTGTGTGTGCCTTGTGATGGGTTGGCATTCCATCCAGGGTGTATCCTGCCTTAATGCCCATAGACCCCTGAGATAGGCACAGGCTCCCCGTGACCCGAGGGAAGATCGGATAAAGCGGTAGTGAATAATATATAATATATATAATAAAAACACCAGTGCTACTTTAAAATGTTTTCTACTTTTTAGAATATTTTGCCCGAAGTCGAGTTAAATAATAAACGTACCGATGTCTTTTTGCGTTGATTTTTCCGACGTTTTTCTGATTAACTCGAATGCAAAGAGTGCTAAACTTATAGGAAGTCCAAAGTGATGGCATTCAGATTGGTATTCAGAGAAAAGACACAAGATATGCAAATTTCCACACAAAAAGAATGACAGAAGAGGAAGTGAGCAAAAAAAAAAGAAAAAAAAAAAAAAAAAAAAAAAAAAAACACTGTGTGGCATCTCAATGAAGTGTCTCACATCCCAGGCTTAATTGCCCGAGGAAACAGGGTGAGAGGATCTGCCATGCTGTCCGAGAGACTTCTGAGGAAAATATTCTCTCGTTTTATATAGACAAGAAGCGCTATTTGTATTTGCTAGGAGTAAACAAACATGTGGAGCTATCATTTCACATTTAAACCCTTCATACATTTAGTTCACATAAAGATCCACTCTTCTATTTGACTTTTTCATTTTTCACTATTCTGGTTGTCATAAGCAGCTCCAGTCTTAATATTAATAATTAATATTTTACATAATGCATTTTCCTAAATATCAAACAGATTTTTGCTCATATAATCTTATCCATATGGGGCCATTGGGTCCCCGTTAATATATAAAACCCTGCACACACACACACACACACATACGCAAAAACACTTTCCTGAGGACCTTTCACTGACGTAAAGAAAAATGTCCCCGCAGGATTACAAATAGATTTTTCTAGAATGTTTTGTAATCAAATGGACGTATAAACATCTGCTTAGCGAATAGTTTTGTGAGGACCTTCTATTGACACCACCTAAAGAGAAAATAAATAATACACAAATACAAACACATTTTTAGTTTTTTTTTCTTACATTTTTTTAAAAGGTAGATAATTCATTGTAAAACCTAATTTTTTCTAAATATCATTATTATTATATAAAACACTGCACACTGCTTAGTTAATAGTTTTGTGAGGACCTTCCACTGACACAGTAAAATAGCCATAACCATAATTCATAATAATAATAATAATAATAATAATAATAATAATAATAATAATAATAATACATATACATATATTGAGGATAATTTATTCTAAAACATATTTTTGTTTACTAAATATCAACATATTTTTGCTCAGATAATCTTATCCATATGGGTCCCCATTATTATATGAAACACTGCACACACACACACACACACACACACACACACACACACACACACACACACACACACACACACACACATGTAAAAACACTTTCCTGAGGACCTTTCATTGACATAATTTTGTCGGTTGTCCTCACAGGATTACAATTAGATATTTCTAGGATGTTTGGTCTTTATTATAAACAAATGCTTAGTTAATAGTATTTTGTGGACCTTCTATTGACACAGTAAAATAGACATAGCCCTAATGAGAAAGTAAACAATACACAAATACATTATCAACAAAGGTTGATAATTCATCTTTTTTTTTTTTACTAAATATCAACATATTTTTCGTCAGATAATCTTATCCATATGGGCCCATTGGGTCCCCATTATTATATAAAACACTACTCACACACATACATGTAAAAACACTTTCCTGAGGACCTTTCATTGACATAATTTTGTCGGTTGTCCTCATGAAAAACCACCAATTGTCCCCACAGGATTACAAATAGATATTTCTTTTGTTATGGGGACCTGTGTTCTTCATTAGGAAATATACACATATTCTTAGTTAATAGTCTTGTGAGGACCTTCTACTGACACCACCCAATAGCTGTAACCCAAAAGAGAAAATAAATAATACAAACATTTTTAAAGGTAGATAATACATCCCAAAACCTATCTTTAATATCAAAAGATTTCTGGTCAGATAATCTTATCCACATGGGGCCACTGGGTCCCCATTATTATATAAAACACTACACATAAACACACACACACACTTTTCTGAGGACCTTTCACTGACATAATTTAGTCCGTTGTCCTCATGGATAACCTCCAAATGTCCCCGCAGGATTACAAATAGACATTTCTATCCTTATGGGGACGTTTGGTCTTCATTAGGACGTATAAACACATTCCGTCTTTATAGTCTTCCGTTCTTCCGATTTAGAAGGTTCATGGCATGTGAACTTTTTCTTTTTTACAACATTTATGCAACATTTTGGGTATCTTCGCTACCACTTCCACTTATTGCAGGACCGGTTGCATCACTGGCTAGTATCCTGAGCACTACATCTGGCCGGTCGTCTCCGGTTCCCCCGGCTCGATCGACACATCAGCGCGGATCACCTCAGGGTCGGATTACTACCTGTTCACGTGTTTACTACCTTTATTTACTGCCGTGACTGCCGGAAAGTTCAGCATTCCCGGCTCTGCGCTACTCCGGAATACTCTCCACAGGAATCCCGGCAGAATGATAAATCAAGACTATGGAATGATATCTCGCCAGGGCTTTTGTTTTTTATTATCCTTTGTCTTCTTAGTAAAGAAGCTTTTTTTTCTGAAAGTAATGGCACACCCCGGGCTGAAGAAACTGGAACGTCTTGAACGGAAATCTAACTGGGATTTCACGGAGGTTCACAGAGCACCTGTTTTAGGGCTTTTCCCAACGCTGGCAACGAACAAGCCGCGAATCTCCCGATGTGTATCTGAGTTCTCTTCCAGACCAGGAGGAGACTTCACTCAGACACAGGAGGAGATGATGATGATGATGATGATGATGATGATGTGTTTTTAAGTTGTTCTTTGTTCTTTGTTCTTTAATTGTTTTGAAGATTGTTTTTTCTTGCAATCCTTTAGTTTGAGCATCTTTATATTAAAACATATTATTATATATTAAAATATTAGAATATTTTATATTATATAATATATCATATTGGAGCACGGTGGCGTAGTGGTTAGCACGTTCGCCTCACACCGCCAGGATCAGGGTTCGATTCCCGTCTCGGTCATGTGTGTGTGGAGTTTGTGCATGTTCTCCCCGTGCCTCAGGGGGTTTTTCTCCGGGTTCTCCGGTTTCCCCCCGGTCCAAAAACATGCACGGTAGGTTGATTGGCACCTTGGAAAATTGTCCCTAGTGTATGAATGTGTATGAATGTGAGTGTGTGTGTGTGTGTGTGTGCCCTGCGATGGGTTGGCATTCCATCCAGGGTGTATCCTGCCTTAATGCCCATAGACGCCTGAGATAGTGAGATAGGCCCAATAGCACAGATAGACCCCTCCCCGTGACCCGAGAAGATCGGATAAAGCGGTAGCCCCAAAGGGGGGTGGTTTATTAGAAGATGAATGAATGAATGAATTATCTAAAGCTTGTAATTATTCATTTTTACCAACAAAGTTATATGTGCTGAAGTTGTACAACTAAAGTTTTTTTTCTGTTTTTTTTAGCTGTTTTATGGTTAGAAATATTTTTTTTAAAAAGACTTTAAAATATTTTCTGGGATGGTTTTAATAGTAATAACATTATTAAATGTGATTTTTTTTTATTTTTTTTGAATTATTTATTTTTTTAATAAACAATAATTTCGTAAATAATTCTCAATGAACTGGAACAAATAAAAAAACCCACATATTATAAATATAATAAAAAAATGAAAAAGGCGAACAAGAATTTGAGATTTGTTCTGACAAAGCTTTAAAAAGCAATTTTTAAACGAAAAATAAATGTTTTTTTCTTTATGTAAATTATAACATGTATTTATTATTGTTTGTGCACATGCTATTTTCACATTCAAAATATATTTTTTATTTAAAAAGTAATTATTTTAATTAATTAATAAAAACTATAAATTAGTAAAATAATAATAATAAAATTATTTTAAAAACTATATCAAACTTGTTAAACTATATGAACAATATTATATCTATATTAAACCTATTTCAGAAGAAATCTTATTAAATTCCTTTTTTTATTGATTATATTTTAATATCATTTTTTCTGATGATGATTATTTTTTTATTATTTATATTATTTATTGTAATTTTATTTATTATCCGTTTAGTACCAAAAAATAGTTTTAAAGTAAAACATTATAATAAAACAATAGTTTTGTTCAGCATTCCAACAATTGATGAATGTTAAAAAAAAACAATCTTTAACAAAAAAAATAAACATTAAAATGTGATAAATTGGGGATTTTCATCGCATGTGCACATGCAGCGACTTTGGCGAGTAAAACGCTGCTGTGGGTGTGATGAAAAAGTTTCCGAGGCTGCGGGTTAATTGCGGATGAACGGCGTCCAGCGAATGCCGCTCCCTTCCCACAATGCCCAGGGATGCACTATGAACCCCCGCCAACGAAGGGCCGAGCATTAACGCCGCTAATGACCCTGGAAGCTTTCCACGCCGCCTCGGACAGGGAGAGATTCTCGTGTTTTACGATTGTTTCCCCCCCCCGGCCCCCCTATCTGCGCTCCATTCTGCTGATTTCGGTTCCAGCGTCGCCTCTGAAGTAGGCGATGGAGAAATACCAAACCCACGCTTCAGCGCTTCCCTTATTTTCTTACATTTTACACACACACACACACACACACACATATATATATATATATATATATATATATATATATATATGTAGAGGGGCGCGGTGGCTTAGTGGTTAGCACGTTCGCCTCACACCGCCAGGGTCCGGGTTCGATTCCCGTCTCGGCCATGTGTGTGTGGAGTTTACATGTTCTCCCGTGCCTCAGGGGGTTTTTCTCCGGGTTCTCCGGTTTCCTCCCCCGGTCCAAAAACATGCACGGTAGGTTGATTGGCACCTTGGAAAATTGTCCCTAGTGCATGAATGTGTGTGTGTGTGTGTCTGTGCTGCTATGGGTTGGCATTTCCATCCAGGGTGTATCCTGCCTTAATGCCCATAGAAGCCTGAGATAGACAAAGACTCCCCGTGACCCGAGGGAAATCGGATAAAGCGGTAGAAGATGAATGAATGAATGAATATATATATATATTCCAATATATGTGCCAATCAACCTAGCGTGCATGTTTTTGGACCGGGGGAGGAAACCGGAGAACCCGGAGAAAAAAACCCCCTGAGGCACGGGGAGAACATGCACAAACTCCACACACACACGGCCGAGACGGGAATTCGAACCCGGACCCTGGCGGTATGAGGCGAACGTGCTAACCACTAAACCACTATGTCCCCTATATATATATATATATATATATATATATATATATATATATATATATATATATATATATATATATATATATATATATCTATATCTATATATATGTGTGTAGGAAAAACCCAGAAGTGACTGGAGACGGGAAAAAAACAGCGATCTTTTTAAAAACAGGAAGTTGAAAGAAAAAAAAATCATCCTTTTCTATTAGGAAAGGACACTGGATCAAAGTGGGAACTGAGGGGGATGCATGTGTGTGTGTGTGTGTGTGTGTGTGTGTGTGTGGGAATGTATGTCGGCGTGTGAAAAGAAATGAGCGCCGAGCTTCTTGTGGCAATTAGCGTGGGCTTACAAAAGGCCACCTAATCAAAACCAGTCTGCTGCACCACTCTCTCTCTCTATGAGTGTGTGTGTGTGTGTGTGTGTGTGTGTGTGTGTGTGTGTGTGTGTGTGTGTGTGTGTGTTGGTGGGTCGGTCCAGTTGGGAATTCGACATTTTTAACCGTGAATGTTTATTCAATAAACATCCTGTTTTTCGAGCGAGCGATTTCATGCTCTTCTAATTCCAAATCATGCGCTGCTTATAACTGCTCATAACCTCTCGCTAGCCCGTCGTTACTCTCCATAGCTTTGCTGCTTGTAACCTCACGTGACTTTCATGAGCTTTTACTGCTTATAAACTTGCGATAAAACCCGGTAGATCTTAATGCATACAAAATCTCATAGATTTTAGTGCTTGTAACTGCTAAGAGCTCGTACTGCTTATAACCTCTCATAGCTCTTAATGCTTATATCGTCACATAGCTCTTACAGCTTATAACAACGCATAGCTGTTACTGCATATATCCTCTCATAGCGTTTACTGCTTCTAACCTCTTATACTGTAGATCTTACTGATAATATTTTTTCTGCCTGTAACATCTCCTAGCTCGTATTACTTATAACCTCTCATAGCTCTTACTGCTTATAACCTCACACAGCTTGTATTTCTTATATCCTCACATAGCTCTTACTGCATATAAACCTCTCATAGCTCTTACTGCTATAACCTCACACAGATCGTACTGCTTATATCCTCACATCATTCTTATTGCATATAACCTCTCATAGCTATTACTGCTATAACCTCACTTAGCTCTTACTGTTTATAACGTTACATAGCTCTTACTGCTTATATCCTCTCATAGCTTTTGCTGCGTATAACCTCTTATATTGTAGATTTTACTGAATATAACTTTTACTGCATATAACCTTTCATAGTGCTTACTGCTTATAACCTCACATAGCTCTTACTGCTATAACCTCTCATAGCTATTACTGCTTATAACATTATATAGCTTTTACTGCTTATAACCTCGTGTATTGTAGATTTGACTGATTATAACTTTTACTGCTTTACTGCATATAACCTTCCATAGCTCTTACTGCTTATAACCTCTCATAATGCTTACTGATTACATCCTATCACTTCTTAATTATTACTTCTTATATCCCCTTACTACATATAGCCTCTTATAGCTTCCCAGACCTCTTACTGAGTATAACCTCTGCTCGCTCTAACAGCTTATAGCCTCTTAAATCTTTCACTGCTTATAATCACACATATTTTTTTTACTGCTTATAACCTTTCATTAGCTCTTACTGATTATAACCTGTCATAGCTTTAATTAGGCTTATAACCTCATAGTTCGTACTACTCATAGCTGGGACTTACATAACACCACCGTCACGACCAACTCATGCTGAAGAACATCTCTCTGTCTTTGAATGCTGTTATAACGTGTCATATAGTGCTAACGAATAATCCTATGAACAGGAAACGATTATTTCCATCTTTTTTTTTTTTCTTCCACAGATTTACGACCAGAATGTTCCAAAGATAAACAGAATGATTTGTTTCGCGGCGAGAGAGAGAGAGTGATAGAGAGAGAGAGAGAATGCAGCATGAACACCTTCTCCTGAGTCCAGAGTGGAGAAGATAAGAGAGAGGGAGAAGTAAACAGAATGCTCGGCTGCTCTCTCTCTCTCTCTCTCTCTCTCTCTCTCTCTCTCTCTCTGTCTCTCTCTCTCTCTGTCTCTCTCCAGGACATGCACTATTACACTGACACCTGTGCAGAACATGTGGAACTTAATGTCTTTCCATTTGCCATTTGTTTCCTCTTAAACAAGGCAGCCGTGTTCGGGGAGCAGCATCTGTGCTTCACACTCAGCCGAGCAGTCGCTACCTCAAACGTGACGCTGGAGAGACCATGTCAAAGCTCCTGGAGTAACCACAGCTCACACTCCAACCCTTGGAAAGCCCACCCGTCCCCCCGTCCCTCCCGTCCCCCCCTCACCCCCACCCCCGGGGACGTGAGACACCATCATCACCTTCTGCGCCACCAGGAAACTCAAAGACTCGGTGGCGTTACTGCACAACTGGCACGCTTCGTAAGCCACAAGCCACGCCCCCTTTACTCAGAATGATGCCATGAGACACATGAGGCCCCGCCTCCTTCCCTGAGACTGATGTGCAGAAAAGATACATTAAGCCACGCCTCCTTTTTAAAAAAAACTAGGCATGATGCTATACTTTATCTTAACACACGCATATATATATATATATATATATAATAAAGCCATATATATATATATATATATATATATATATATATATATATATATATATATACATACTACAGACCACGCCTCTTTAAGACCAGAGGGGTATACTACAGGCCACGCCTCCTTTACATACATTTAAGACCAGAGATATACCAGAGCCTTTATATACATTATAGACAGATATAGACCACAGCCTCTTTAACTAGACCATTTGGTTACATACAGGGGTATACCCACGCCTCCTTTACATACATTTAGACCAGAGTGATATACCACAGGCCACGCCTCCTTTACATATATTTAGACCAGAGTGATATACCACAGGCCACGCCTCCTTTACATACATTTAGACCAGAGTGATATACCACAGGCCACGCCTCCTTTACATACATTTAGACCAGAGTGATATACCACAGGCCACGCCTCCTTTACATACATTTAGACCAGAGTGATATACCACAGGCCACGCCTCCTTTACATATATTTAGACCAGAGTGATATACCACTGGCCACGCCTCCTTTACATACATTTAGA
>JACRUU010000013.1:24654478-24659478 GCA_030449085.1 Kryptopterus vitreolus
CTGTCTGTCTGTAGACTGTCTGTCTGTCTGTACACCGTCTGTCTGTACACCGTCTGTCGTCTGTTTGTCTGTACATCATCTATCTGTACACCGTCTATCTGTCTGTACACCATCTGTCTGTACACCGTCTATCTGTCTGTAACACCGTCTGTCTGTACACCGTCTACACCGTCTGTCTGTACACCGTCTGTCTGTACACCTGTCTGTCTGTACAAACACTGTACGTCTCTCTGTCTGTACACCGTCTGTAAACCGTCTGTCTGTACACCGTCTATCTGTCTGTACACCGTCTGTACTGTACCTGTCTGTCTGTCTGTACACCGTCTGTCCACTGTCTGTCTGTCTGTACACCACTGTCTGTACACCGTCTATCTGTCTGTACACCGTCTGTCTGTACACCGTCTATCTGTCTGTCTGTACACCGTCTGTACATCTGTCTGTAACACCTGTGTGTCTGTACACCGTCTATCTGTCTGTACACCTATCTGTCTGTACACCGTCTATCTGTCTGTAAACCGTCTGTCTGTACACCGTCTATCTGTCTGTACACTGTCTGTCTGTCTGTACACCTGTGTCTCTACTCTGTACCCTGTCTGTCTGTACACCTGTCTGTCTGTCTGTACACTGTCTGTCTGTACACCTGTCTGTACACCTGTTTGTCTGTACACTCTATCTGTCTGTACACTGTCTGTCTGTCTGTCTGTACACGTCTGTGTGTCTATCTGTCTGTACACTGTCATCTGTCTACGTCTGTCTGTACACCGTCTGTCACCGTCTGTCTGTTCTGTACACTGTCTCTCTGTCTTGTCTGTACACCGTCTGTTTGTCTGTACACTGTACACCGTCTGTCTGTACACCTGTCTGTGTCTGTCTGTACACCGTCTGTCTGTACACCGTCTGTCTTTCTGTACACCGTCCGTCTGTCTGTCTATCTGTACAGTTGTCCTGTCTGTTCTGTACACGTCTGTCTGTACACCGTCTGTATGTACACTGTCTGTCTGTCTGTACACCGTCTGTCTGTCTGTACACCGTCTGTCTGTACACCGTCTGTCTGTACACCTGTCTGTCTGTACACGTCTGTACACTGTGTGTCTGTCTGTACACCTGTCTGTCTGTACATGTCTGTCTGTCTGTCTGTCTGTACGTCTGTCTGTCTGTACACCGTCTGTCTGTCTGTCTGTCTGTACACCGTCTGTCTGTACACCGTCTGTCTGTACACCTTCTGTCTGTCTGTACACCGTCTGTCTGTCTGTACACTGTCTGTCTGTCTGTACACTGTCTGTCTGTCTGTACACGTCTGTCTGTACACAGTCTGTCTGTACACGTCTGTCTGTCTGTACACCGTGTCTGTCTGTCTGTACACCCTCTGTCTGTCTGTACATGTCTGTCTGTCTGTAACACATCTGTCTGTACACCGTCTGTCCGTCTGTACACCGTTGTCTGTTGTCTGTCTGTACTGTCTGTACACTGTCTGTCTGTACACCATCTGTACACGTCTGTCTGTACACCATCTGTTGTTCTGTACACTGTCTATATACATGTCTCTACTGTCTGTCTGTCTGTAGACTGTCTGTCTGTCTGTACACCGTCTGTCTTTCTGTACACCGTACACCATCTGTTTGTCTGTACACCGTCTGTCGTACACCATCTGTGTCTGTACATGTCTCTCTGTCTGTACACGTCTCTCTGTCTGTCATTGTCTGTCTGTACACCGTCATGTACACCGTCTGTCTGTACACCGTCTGTCTATCTGTACACCATCTATCTGTCTGTACACCATCTGTCTGTCTGTCTGTACACCGTCTGTCTGTACACCATCTGTTTGTCTGTACACCGTCTGTCTGTACACCGTCTGTCTGTCTGTACACCGTCTGTCTGTACACTGTCTGTCTGTCTGTACACTGTCTGTCTGTACAATGTCTGTTTGTCTGTACACCGTCTATCTGTACACCATCTATCTGTCTGTATACCATCTGTCTGTCTGTACACTGTCTGTCTGTACACCGTCTGTCTGTCTGTACACCGTCTGTCTTGTCTGTACACCGTCTGTTTGTCTGTACGTCTGTCTGTCACCGTCTGTCTGTCTGTACTGAACATGTCTGTCTGTCTGTACACCGTCTGTCTGTCTGTACACCGTCTGTTTGTACACGTCTGTCTGTACACCATCTGTCTGTACACCGTCTGTCTGTCTGTACACTGTCTGTCTGTACATGTCTCTCTGTCTGTACACTGTCTGTCTGTACACCGTCTATCTGTCTGTACACCGTCTGTCTGTACACTGTCTGTGTCTGTCTGTCTGTACACCGTCTGTCTGTCTGTACACTGTCTGTACTGTCGTCTTCTGTCTGTACACCGTCTGTCTGTCTGTACACCGTCTGTCTGTCTGTACACTGTCTGTTTGTACACGTCTGACTGTACACCATCTGTCTGTACACCGTCTGTCTGTCTGTACACTGTCTGTCTGTACATGTCTTCTGTCTGTATCTCTGTCTGTACCACTGTCTGTCTGTACACCGTCTATCTGTACACCAGTCTGTCTGTCTGTACACGTCTGTCTGTACACCGTCTGTCCGTCTGTACACCGTCTCTGTCCGTATCTGTACATGTCTGGGGGTTTGCCTGTACACCACTGTCGTCTGTACAAGTCTGACTGTCTGTACACCGGATGTACACTGTCTGTACACGTCTGTCTGTCTGTACATCTGTCTGTCTGTCTGTACACCTGTCTGTCTGTCTGTACACCATCTGTCTGTACACCATCTGTTTGTCTTTACACCGTCTATCTGTACATGTCTCTCTGTCTGGACAACGTCTGTCTGTCTGTACATTGTCTGTCTGTACACCGTCTGTTTGCCTGTACACCGTTTCTGTATCTGTACAGTCCTATGTCTGTCTGTACACCTCTGTCTGTACTGTACCGCCTGTCCGTCTGTACACCGTCTGTTTGTACATCATCTATCTGTACACCGTCTGTCTGTCTGTACACTGTGTCTGTCTGTACACCTGTCTATCTGTCTGTATCTGTCTGTCTGTACACCGTCTGTCTGTACACCGTCTACTGTCTGTCTGTACACCGTCTGTCTGTACACGTCTGTCCCGTCTGTCTGTCTGTACTGTCTGTCTGTCTGTACACTGTCTGTCTGTCTGTACACCGTCTGTCTTTCTGTACACCGTCTGTTTGTCTGTACACCTGTCTGTCTGTCTGTACACCGTCTGTCTGTCTGTACACCGTCTGTCTGTCTGTACACTGTCTGTCTGTCTGTACACCGTCTGTACACTGTCTGTCTGTACACCGTCTGTCTGTCTGTACACGTCTGTCTGTCTGTACACCGTCTGTGTCTGTCTGTACACCGTCTGTCTGTCTGTACACCGTCTGTCTTTCTGTACACCGTCTGTCTGTGTCTGTCTGTCTGTATGTCTGTAAACTGTCTGTGTGTCTGTACACCTGTCTGTACACATCTGTCTGTACACCGTCTGTAACTGTCTGTACACCGTCTCTGTCTGTACACCGTCTATCTGTCTGTACACTGTCTGTGTGTCTGTACACCGTCTATCTGTCTGTACACCTGTCTGTCTGTACAAACTGTCTGTCTGTACACCGTCTGTCTGTACACCGTCTGTGTCTGTCTGTACACCGTCTGTCTGTACCGTCATCTGTCTGTCTGTCTGTACACCGTCTGTCTGTACAACCTCTGTTGTACACCATCTATCTGTCTGTACACACCGTATCTGTACATCTGTCTGTCTGTCTGTACACTGTACACCGTCTGTCTGTCTGTCTGTGTGTCTGTACACCGTCTATCTGTCTGTATACCATCTGTCTGTCTGTACACCTGTCTGTCTGTCTGTACACCGTCTGTCTGTACACTGTCTGTCTGTACAAACGTCTGTCTATGTCTGTACATGTCTGTACACCTCTGTCTGTACACCGCCTGTTTGTCTGTACACCGTCTGTCTGTACACCGTCTGTCTGTACACCTGTCTGTTGTACACTGTCTGTCTGTCTGTACACCGTCTGTCTGTTACACTGTACACCTGTCTGTCTGTACACTGTACACTGTCTGTCTGTACATGTTACACCTCTGTCTGTACACCGTCTGTCTGTACACCGTCTGTACACCGTCTGTCTGTACACTGTCTGTCTGTCTGTATGTTCTCTGTCTGTCTGTCACCGTCTGTCTGTCTGTACACCGTCTGTCTGTCTGTACTAACCGTCTGTCTGTACACCGTCTGTATGTCTGTTGTCTGTACAACACACACGTCTGTCTGTACATCTGTCTGTACTGTCTGTCTGTACACCGTCTGTCTGTCTGTCTGTCTGTACACCGTCTGTCTGTCTGTCTACACACGTCTGTCTGTACACGTCGTCTGTCTGTACACGTCTGTCTGTACACCGTCTGTCCATCTGTACACCGTCTGTCTGTCTGTACACTGTACACTGTCTGTCTGTACACCGTCTGTGTCTGTCTGTACACCATCTATGTCTGTCTGTCTGTACACATGTCTGTCTGTCTGTACACTCTACACATCTGTCTGTACACCGTCTGTCCGTCTGTACACCGTCTGACTGTCTGTACACCGGATTACTGTCTGTACACTGTCTGTCTGTAAACTGTACAGCGTCTGTCTGTCTGTCTGTTGTCTGTACACTGTTTGTCGTCTGTCTGTACACCATCTGTTTGTCTGTGTCTGTCTGTACACTGTCTATCTATACATGTCTCTCTGTCTGTACATGTCTGTTGTCTGTCGTCTGTCTGTCTGTACACCGTCTGTCTGTACACCATCTGTTTGTCTGTACACCGTGTGTCTGTACATGTCTCTCTGTCTGTACACGTCTCTCTGTCTGTCATTGTCTGTCTACACCGTCTATCTGTACACCGTCTGTCTGTACACCGTCTGTTTGTCTGTACATCTGTCTGTCTGTACACCGTCTGTACACCATCTATCTGTCTGTACACTGTCTGTCTGTACATGTCTGTCTGTCTATCTGTCTGTACACT
>JACRUU010000013.1:24664478-24669478 GCA_030449085.1 Kryptopterus vitreolus
TCGAAGGTCAAGTGCAGCGAGGGGGAGGCGCGCTACATTTGCACAACATCGACGCGGCGCTAAGCAGCTCCCCGGAGAGACAATGCGCTAGTCTCTCTCTCTCTCTCTCTCTCTCTCTATTCTTTAACCCTCGTCTCTTTCTATCGCTCTATCTTTCTCGGCCTGGCCTTTAGCCCTTTGTGTTCGCATCTTAAACGAAGGCGATTGACAGGCGTCCTGCTGCTCCGGTGGCCTACGTGTGCGCGCACGTCTGTGTGTGTGTGTGTGTGTGTGTGTGTGTGTGTGTGTGAAAACACACACTGAAGCATGAACCTGCAGAGAGCTCGGCTTGATGTGCTCGACACGCCATCATTCACACTTCAGTTACCTCGCAGAGTCTGATTGATTTCTAGAGATCTTCAGCATAAAGTCCAAAGCGTCGAAGATAGACAGATAGATAGATAGATAGATAGATAGATAGATCAGACAGACAGACAGACAGACAGACAGACAGACAGACAGACAGACAGACAGACAGATAGATAGATAGATAGATAGATAGATAGATAGATAGATAGATAGATAGATAGATAGATAGATAGATAGATAGATAGATAGATAGATGCATAAGAAAGAAAGAAAGAAAGAAAGAATAGTTGATTGATAAAACAAGTAAGAGAGAAAATAAAAAGGTCAGAATAAACCAATAAAGAAAGAAATAATAGGACAGACAGACAGATAGATAGATAAATAGATAGATAGATCGATAGAAGAATGGATTTGACAGATATATATATACATCCCCCCCCCACATACACACACTCACACACCACACACACACACACACACACACACACACACACACACACACACACACACACACACACACACACACCCCCACACACACATATATATCTATATATATATATATATTATATATATTATATATAGATATATATATATATATAGCTATAGTAGATAGATAGATAGATAGATAGATAGATAGATAGGTAGATAGATATAGGATATATATATATATATATATATATATATATATATATATATATATATATATATATATATATAGATATATATATATATATATAGACACACACACACACATATAGGATATATATATATATATATATATATAAATATAGATATGAGATAGATAGGTAGGTAGATAGATAGAATGGATGGACAGATATATATGCACACACACAAACATATATAGATAGATAGATAGATAGATAGATAGATAGATAGATAGATAGATAGATAGATAGATAGATAGATAGATAGATAGATAGATAGATAGATAGATAGATAGATAGATAGGAAGGGAGATAGATAGAATGGATGGACAGATATATACACACACACACACACACACACATATAGATAGATAGATAGATAGGAAGGGAGATAGATAGAATGGATGGACAGATATATATACACACACACACACACACACATATATATAGATAGGTAGTTATTTATTTAGACATATATATATATATGGAGGTTAATTAGATGTAATTATGTAATTACGGTGTTACAGATGGATCATTAAATCCTTCAATAAGAACGCTGTGTGTTTTTACCACACTCACATCGTCCCCAATAATAAATAATAATTAAAGTCAGAGAATGAAAGGTGTAAATACGAGCACTGAACGATCTGTCACTCGTTTTCTTTCTCTTTTTTTATTATCTTAATGTTGTATTGCGTCACTCCGGGGATTTCCTTTCATGGTTTCATCACAAACGTCACGTAAGAGTTTATACCTGTTTACAAACGGCTGTAGGTCATTTATAAACAACAACATGGCTTGTTTATGTTTGTTGTAAGGAGAAAAATGTTCTTAGTTAATTATATTTATTATATTATAAATATGAAATCAAATGTAAACAAAAAACAATAATAAAAATATTAACTTTTTGGTCATGATTATCTATCTATCTATCTATCTATCTATCTATCTATCTATCTATCTATCTATCTATCTATCTATCTATCTATCTATCTATCTATCTATCCTCTTCGTTTTTTGTTTATCCATCCATTTTGTTTATCTATCTATCTATCTATCTATCTATCTATCTATCTATCTATCTATCTATCTATCTATCTATCTATCTATCTATCTATCTATCTATCTATCTATCTATCTATCTATCTATCTATCTATCTATCTATCCTCTTCGTTTTTTGTTTATCCATCCATTTTGTTTATCTATCTATCTATCTATCTATCTATCTCCTATCTATTCACTCTATCTATCTATCGATCTATCTATCGATCTTGTTTTTATCCTTTTATCTATTTATCTATCTATCTTTCTATCTATCTATCTATCTATCTATCTATCTATCTATCTATCTCTATCTATCTATCTATCTATCTATCTATCTATCTTCTTCGTTTTTTGTTTATCCATCCATTTTGTTTATCTATCTATCTATCTATCTATCTATCTATCTATCTATCTATCTATCTATCTATCTATCTATCTATCTATCTATCTATCTATCCTCTTCGTTTTTTGTTTATCCATCCATTTTGTTTATCTATCTATCTATCTATCTATCTATCTATCTATCTATCTATCTATCTATCTATCTATCTATCTATCTATCTATCTATCCTCTTCGTTTCTTTTTTTTTGTTTATCCATCCATCCATTTTGTTTATCTATCTATCTAGCTATATATCTATCTATCTATCTATCTATCTATCTATCTATCTATCTATCTATCTATCTATCTATCTATCTATCTATCTATCTGTCTATCTATCAGTTTTTTAACACCCTTTACACACACACACACACACACACACACACACACACACACACACACACACACACACAAACACACACCACACCACACACACACACAGTCATGAGTGATTGCAGAATTAAAAATGCTGATCTGGGATCAGTTTTGCACATCTTTTTTTATACTAATGAGTGCAGAAATGTAACTGCTGATCTGGGAACAGTTCTATATGCCTATTATACTTGTCAGTACCGGCTCATACAGTAATGAGCGAGAGTGCAGGAATAGCAATGAGTGGAATAATAATGCTGATCTGAAATCAGTTTGGTACCTTTATGTAATAAAGGTTTTTCTCTTTTCTTCTTTCTCTTTCCATCTTTCCTCCTTTCCTCCTTTCCTTTTTCTTTCTTTCTTTCTTTACCTACCTATTTACTGACTTATTTTGGAATGTAACTGATCCCTGATCAGTATTAATAGAGGTAAAAAGAAATTCCCTATTTTCTATCCTAGTCTTCATTTGTTTATTTTTTTCTTCTGTGATTTTTTTCTTTCCGCGTTTTGTTTTGTTCTTTCTTTCTTTCTTTCTTTCTTTCTTTTTTTCTTTCTTTCTTTCTTTCGTTCTCTATCTATCCATCCATCCATCCATCCATCCGTCTCCCTATCTATCCTATTCTTCCTTTGTTTATTTTTTTTTTTTTTTGTTTTTCTTTCTTTCTTTTTTCTCTCTTTGTTTGTTTGTTTCTTTTTTTTTCCTTTTTTTCTTCTGTGATTTTTTTATTTCCCATTTTTATTTTTTCTTTTTCTTTCTTTCTTTCTTTTTTCTTTCTTTCTTTCTTTCTTTCTTTCTTTCTCTTCTTTTCTTCATCTCTATCCATCCATCCTACCTATCATTTTGTTTATTTTTTTTTTTTTTTTTTTTTTTTCTTTCTTTCTTTCTTTCTTTCTTTCTTTCTTTCTTTCTTTCTTTCTTTCTTTCTTTCTCTCTTTCTCTATCTATCCATCAATCCATCCATCCATCCATCTGTCTACCTATCACTTTGTTTATTTTTATGTTTTTTATGTTTTGTTTTTCTTTCTTTCTTTCTTTCTTTCTTTCTTTCTTTCTTTCTTTCTTTCTTTCTTTCTTTCTTTCTTTCTTCTTTCTTTTTTCTTTCTTTCTTTCTTTCTTCTTCTTTCTTTCTTCTTCTTTCTCTATCTATCCATCCATCCATCCAGCCATTTATCCATCCATCTACCTATCTATCCTATTCTTCCTTTTGTTTATTTTTTTTTTTTATGTTTTGTTTTTCTTCTTCTTTCTTTTTTTCCTTCTTTTTTCTTCTGTGATTTTTTTATTTCCCTTATTTTGTATTTATTTCGTTATTACTGACTGATTAACTTTATTATATAACAGTAATGGATTCCTCGCGAATGTGTGCAAATAATAAATAAATAAATAAATAAATACAATATTAAAATGTAAGAGTTCATTCTTTATTTTCCTTCTGAAGTGAACGGAGGACCTCACAGGTAACGGCATGTGTGTGTGTGTGTGTGTGTTGTGTGTGTGTGTGTTTAAAATGCGGTTTATTTTTAAAATAGGCCCGCAGCATGTTGGAGTGTGTGTGTGTGTGTGTGTGTGTGTGTGTGTGTGCGAGCGCTTGTGAGTGTGTACCGTTGGGGTGAAGCGGCTCAGCGGCGCAGGAACGCCAAAACGAGCAGCTCATTTATCAAAATTGTTCTGCAAAAATGATTTATCTGTTCATCGTCCGTGTGCAGATGTCTTTAATGGCCGCTGATGCCCAGGAGGTGGATGGAGGAGTGCAGTGCTGGGGTGTGTGTGTGTGTGTGTGTGTGTGTGTGTGTGTGTGTGTGTGTGGTGTGTGTGTGTGTGTGTGGGGGATGTGGGGGAGAGTTTAAAAAAGGGGGAAAAAAAAAAAAAAAAAAAAGACAAGAGCCACAGCAAGACGGACGTCTGCTTTCTCTGCAGGTGTGCATGTGTGCGTGCGTGCGTTGCTGTGCGTGTGTGTGTGTGTGTGTGTGTGTATGTGTGTGTTGTGTGTGTGTGTGTGTGGGTGTCTTTTGTGTGTGACCTCTAGGGGTCCCGTTTTTTTTTTTTTCTCAAGCCATTTCCACTCGCTCTGGCAGGCTGCAATACACAACGGGGCGCTTTTGTGTTTGAACGTGGGTGTTGTGTGTGTGGTGTGGGTGTGTGTGGTGTGTGTGTGTGTGTGTGTGTGTGCACTCAATAGAGCATATA
>JACRUU010000013.1:24674478-24701978 GCA_030449085.1 Kryptopterus vitreolus
GTTTCAGTGCCTGTCAGTCAAAGTAAAGAAGGCATGGCTTTTGTTTGTTTGTGCAAAAGCCCAAGCAAACAAAAACAATTAAACTAATAAATGCCATGTAATTAATTAATGAATAAATAAATACATTGGGCAAATTTCTGTTTAATATAAGTCAAATTTAAAATAAAATAAAAACATCTAAACAAATGTGAAAATACCAATTAAATAAAAAATGCAATGCTATGAAAAAAAGAAAAAGAAAAAGAAAAACTATTAAAATGTACAAACAAATAAATAAGTAAACAAACCATTGACGAATCATTCCATGTGAAAATACAAACAAGCAATGAAATAAATATATTCAATTTTCTTTTGTTTTAGTGCCTGTTAGTCACAATAAAGAAGGCATGGCTTTTGTTAAAGTGCCTGCCAGTCAAAGAAAAATAATGCATGGCTTTTGTTTCAGTGCAAAAGCACAAACAAACAAGCAAACGAAAACAATTCAACAAATAAATGGCATGTAATAAATAAATAAATAAATACATTTGATAAATACCAAAAAATAATATCTAAACAAATGTGAAAATACCAATTCAAATAAAAGAAATGTAATGCCATTTGAGAAAAACAATTCAAATATACAGACAAATAAATAAACAAACAACGAAACAAACTGATGAATTATGCCATGTGAAAATACAAAACAAGCAACGGAATAAATATATTTCTTCCATGATAAATAATGCAGTGAATAATTAGCAAATGATTATAAATAAAAATATGTGATAAAATCAAATAAACTCAATAAACTCAAAACCACTGAATAGCGAAAAGCATTTCATCACATGCTATTAAATATTAAATAATGAAACAAAGCGCGGGGTGCGCGGTGATATAAGCGGAATAAAATACCAAACACAATAAAATAAAAGTAATAAATCACAACAAAAACAAACATTTGTCATAATAAAAAAAATGGAATGAAAATATTTGTGGCTTTCATAAAGTCTGTAAAGCAAATAAATATATGTACAAATACATAAACAACGCAAAAGTTAGTATGTTTTCTAGCTAGGCAATAATCAGTATCATATAATAATATATAATAAGAGTTAGACTTTGATAAATAAAACTAAATCTGTACTATTTTCTCATTTTTGTTCAATTTAAGAAAGATATAATGGATTAACAACAAAACAACAAAGCCTAAGCTAGCTAACAAGCAGCTAGCTAACAAGCAGCTAGCTAACGTAAACAAGCTAGCAAAAGGCCGAATTTATAACATGATCAAATCTAGTACTCATGTTTTCTACCTAATAGATGATTAAATAATCTATAATTATATAATATATTAGGTCGTAAATCTTATGTCATCTTATGGAAATGCTAAATGCTAAAACACTAACGACGCTATACGTGATTACTCGCAGTAGTTAGCGTGTCCAGTGATTAACTGACGTGACCTCAGATTTGGGGAAAGTTTTCAGCATCTCAGAGCTGAGTGTCACCCTGCCAAATCAGGACACGCTAACACACACACACACACACACACACACACACACACACACACACACACACACACACACACCACGCACGCACGCACATACACACAATGGAGTTGTGTCTAGCGAACACACATATGATTAATTGAACACACACTGGAGTTTCGAGCAACGTTTCCTTCAGTACAATGTCCTCGAGTCTCGTTTGTCCAGCTAGTTATTACTCAGGTCTGGCTAGGTTGAAAACCTCAAGGCATACACACACACACACACACACAACACACACACACACACACACACACACGCTAACAAAGAAGCAGTCTCTCTGAGGAGAGTGTGTGGTCATGAATAATACAGAAATAGAGTTTGACCACTGGCCTGTGGCAAACTGTGTGTGTGTGTGTGTGTGTAGGTATATGTGTGCAAGTGTTAGTGTTCGCACAAGAGCATATGTGTGTGTGTGTGTGTGTGTGTGTTTTGTTGTGTGTGTGTGTGTGTGTGTGTGTGTGTGTGTGTGTGTGTGTGAAGGTATATGTGTGCAAGTATTAGTGTTCGCACAAGAGCGTATGTGTGTGTGTGTGTGTGTGTGTGTGTGTGCAAGTATTAGTGTTCGCACAAGAGCGTATGTGTGTGTGTGTGTGTGTGTGTGTGTGTGTGTGTGTGTGTGTGTGTAGGTATATGTGTGCAAGTGTTAGTGTTCGCACAAGAGCGTATGTGTGTGTGTTGTGTGTGTGTGTGTGTAGTCCACCAAGTGTACAACAAAGGTATGTGTCGCACAAGGTATGTGTGTGTGTGTGAGCGTGTGTGTGTGTGTGTGTGTGTGTGTGTTAGTGTGAGTCGGTATATGTGTGCAAATGTTAGTGTGTGTACAAGAGTGTAAGTATGTGTGTGTGTGCGTAGGTATATGTGTGCAAGTTTTATTGTTCGCACAAGAGCGTATGTGTGTGTTTGTGTGTGTGTATGTGTGTGTGTGTGTGTGTGTGTGTGTGTGTGTGTGTGTGCGCGTGCATGTATATGTGTATGTGTGGTGTGTGTACATGTGTGTTAGTGTGAATAGGTATCCATGATCATGTGTGCACTTGTGGTTTCGTGCTTGTAAGTCTTTGTGCGAGGGTGTGTCTGAGGGTGTGCAGGGGTTTGTGTGTGTGTGTGTGTGTGTGTGTGTGTGTGTGTGTGTGTGTGTCTATGTGTGTGTGTGTATGTGTGTGTGATACACAACCTGTTGCCTTCCTTTGTTGTGTGACATTCTTTTATGCTTGTTCTAATTAGAACAGACACAAGGAAAGTCAATCCATGTCATGTGTTTATGGCCTAAATGCCTGTCAGTCAACATGTAGAAGTTGTGGCTTGTGTGCTTGTAACTCAATATGTTAAAGGTGTGCTGAATTGTAGAAGGCACTTTTTGTGCCTGGCAGGCACCTTGAAAGGAGGTGTGGCTTCTAAACCTGTACTTATCACTCTGAACAGTTAAGGCGTGGCCTCTGTTTCTGTCAGTCCACATGAAGAGGGTGCAGTGTGTGTTTCGTCCTGTACAAAGATAGGGGAGTGGCCTCTGTGCCTTTTAGTCAGCCTTGGGTGCTGGTGAGTCCAAATGAGGAAGACCTGGCCACTGTAGATCAGCATGAAGTCGTCCCATGCAACGGATGGAGCGTGGCGTTTGCATGTCACTCAACACAAAACTGGTACTGTCCATATTATTCTGTCTATAAAGAATCAAGGCTTTTGGTACAGTGCCTGTCAGTCAAAGTAAAGAAGGTATGACTTTTGTTTCAGTGCCTCTTAGTCAAACAAAAGAAGGCATAGCTTTTGTTTCAGTGCCTGTCAGTCAAACAAAAGAAGGCATAGCTTTTGTTTCAGTGCCTGTCAGTCAAAGAAAAGAAGGTATGGCTTTTGTTTCAGTGCCTGTCAGTCAAAATAAAGAAGGCATGTTTTTTTCAGTGTCTGTCAGTCAAAGTAAAGAAGGCATGGCTTTTGTTTCAGTGCCTCTCAGTCAAACTAAAGAAGGCATAGCTTTTGTTTCAGTGCCTGTCAGTCAAAATAAAGAAGGCATGGCTTTTGTTTCACTGCCTGTCAGTCAAAGTAAAGAAGGTATGGCTTTTGTTTCAGTGCCTCTTAGTCAAAGTAAAGAAGGCATGTTTTTTTTTCAGTGTCTGTAAGTGAAAGTAGAAAAAAGGTATGCTTTTTTGTTTCAGTGCCTCTTAGTCAAAGTAAAGAAGGTGTGTTTTTTTTCAGTGCCTCTCAGTCCAAGTAAACAAGGCATGCTTTTTGTTTCAGTGCCTGTCAGTCAAAATAAAGAAGGCATGGCTTTTGTTTCACTGCCTGTCAGTCAAAGAAAAGAAGGCATGGCTTTTGTTTCAGTGCCCCTCAGTCAAAGTAAAGAAGGCATGTTTTTTTCAGTGCGTGTCAGTCAAAGTAAAGAAGGCATGGCTTTTGTTTCAGTGCCTGTCAGTCCAAGATAGTGAAGGCATGGCTTTTGTGCCTGTAGGTCAAAATGATAAAGGTGAGGCTTCAACTTCTGAGTCACTTCAAGTAAAGAAAACAAGACTTCAGTGCCTGTCAGCGTGAAGAGGGCGCGACATTTTCCCAAATGCCTGTCAGTCGAAGTAAAGAAGATGTGGCTTTTACTTTAATGTCACTCTGTCAAAGTGAAGAAGGCGCGGCTTTTGCGTCAGTGCCTGTCAGTCAAAATGAAGCCTTTTACTTTTGAGCCACTTAAATTGAAGAAAACAAGTGCCTGTTAGTCCGAATGAAAAAGGCGGCGCTTCCCTTTCCGTGCCTGCCAGTCGAGGCCGCAAAGGCGGAGCTTCTCATCCTCTACGTGTCGAGTGCTTATGATTATAATAATACCATTAAAAATAACTGTTCCACTTTTCAGCCTCGTTAGCCTCGTTAGCCTCGTTAGCCTCGTTAGCCTTGTTAGCCTCATTAGCACTTTAGCATCATTACCCTCTGTCCTGATCACTTCCTGTCTGTCCGCCACGTATCGCTTCCCCCCCCCTCACACACACACACACACACACACACAACACACACACAATTATCCGCCTAATTCAGTCGTGAACGCGTGTCTTGAAACGCGGCATTCCGTTCCGTTTCCTGCGCGGAGAAAATTCTTCTTTATTTTTAATGGAGACGTGTTGTCATGATTTATTTAAACGACAAACTCTCTCTCTCTCTCTCTCTCTCTCGTTCTTTTTTATTTAATTTTTTTTAGGCGCAGCTATTTGGGCGCTAATGTCAGATTACCTCGCTAGCCATTCAGCGTGTGATAAATGACTCAGACAGGCGGTAAAAAATAGATCAAAACCGCCGGGACGGAGGGAAGCGAGAGAGAGAGCGGAGGGGAGACGGCGCTGAAGGGCCGGTAAATCATCCCGGAGAAATGCCACACATTATTCCAGTGCCACGGCTAATCAAAGCACACACGGTGATTAGAGAGGACTACACACTCCTTCTGACCTTAACGAGTCATTATCACTCCTGCTGAGCTGAGGCAACACACACACACACACACACACACACACACACACACACAGTGTAAAAGATGGTGTTCATCAGCCCCGGTGCCGGCGGTCATGTAACTGAATGGAGTGTTTGAGGTAAATGGATGTCATGTACTTTTTTTTTTCTTTTTTTTTTTTTCTTTTTTCCCCCCCTTTAGAAATTCCCTCCATCTCCTCCTGTCAAAGCGAATCAGTGTGTTACTTTTACAACGCACTTATGTGTGTGTTATCGTGACCTCGCCGTCTCGGAAGCCTGAGTCGCACCACACGCTCGTAAGACAGGATAATAATAATAATAATAATAATAATAATAATAATAATAATAATAATAATAATAATAATAATAATAATAAACACAATACTAATAATAATAGTAACAACAATAATAATAATAATAATAATAATAATAATAATACTAACAATAATAATAACAATAATCACGCGTCAGATTTACACGTTTTTAATTATCAATAATAATATTAACACTATACTATTATACAATTAAACTCCTAGAAGTGGAAGAAATAATTGTTATTTTTTATTTTAAAGCATATTTAATAAAAAAAATATATATATATATATATATATATATATATATATATATATATATATAATTTTTTTCATGCAAACCCCTTGACTTACATGCAAATGTTACTCTATTAATTATTTAAATAATGTAATGTCATGTCAAATGTTTTCACATTTATTTTATTTTATTTCTTATTTATTTTGTTAATAGCTAAAAGCTATTTCAATAGCTAATATATAATCGTAAAAAAAAAAAAAATATATATATATATATATATTATAT
Source organism: Kryptopterus vitreolus (assembly GCA_030449085.1). Classification (NCBI taxonomy): domain Eukaryota; kingdom Metazoa; phylum Chordata; class Actinopteri; order Siluriformes; family Siluridae; genus Kryptopterus; species Kryptopterus vitreolus. The sequence continues at coordinate 24,680,274 of JACRUU010000013.1, forward strand.
ATATATATATATATGTACATATAGATAGATAGATAGATAGATAGATAGATAGATAGATAGATAGATAGATGCATGAATATATTTTGTATTATCTATGTATACAGAGTATATAGAGTCCCATTTTATATTTTCTCTTATCAAGAGTGATAATAAAATACAAATAAATGTATTGATTATTTAATATTTATTTTACTCTGTAAAGGATTCTTTTAATATTAATTTCTTATTTATTACAATGTTATTTGTTTAGTGTTGGTTTGAAGTGTAAAAATATGGGACGTGGCTCCTTTAAGAATTGTGTTCCGGTTGCTTTTCCATATAAACTACATTGAATACTACATTCAAAAATACTTCATGTATTTAAATACATACATTTTGTAATATATCATAAATCAATACATTCATAATTCTCATACTCTTACTAACTGTAACAGGTGTTTTATACAGGTATAACAGGTAGTTTATAATTCTCTCTCACAATCTTTGCCTTTATTACATTTTTTGATTATTTAATTATTATTTTACTCTGGAAATGATGTTATTTGTAAAATATGGGACGTGGCTCCTTTAAGAATTGTGTTCCGGTTGCTTTTCCATATAAACTGGTGATACGGTGTTTAGGTTATACGGAAGGAAGCGCTTTATTGCGTTCAGTAAAAATGCGCTTTATTGCGTAATACGGATTTGGGAATGCGATGCGCTTGCGTAAGGTTCCGTACGGTAATATACGCTAATATAGTGAGGAGATCGTACCTGGTGTTAATGCGCAGATAGTAGGTGTGTGCTTGTTCCTTTGGGCCTCGATCAGCTCAATGAGTGAAGTAAAGCCTTAAGAGCTGCACAATCGGATCTCTGTTACTGAACTCAACCCAGCATTATTTACACTTTCAGTGTGTGTGTGTGTGTGGGTGTGTGTGGTGTGTGTGTGTGTGTGTGTTTGAAGCATTTCTTGCATGTGTTTTTTACTTTTTTTTGTACGAAACCCGAGATGTTAATGAAAAGCGTTCTCTCTCTCCGAGCGCGTAACGCTGTCACTAAGCATCAGCGGCGTGTTTCGCCGAGGGCATTGCACCTTCCCCGACTCCGCATTCGCAATCTCCCATGCCGCAATTAGCATCGCGCGGGAAGATGAAGACGTCGAGCTTTCAGCAAGTCCGACTTCATCACCTCGAAGGCCGCGAGAGCTGAGAACGAATCGCGCTTCCTCCTGCAAACACACACACACACACATACACACACACACACATGTGATTGGCTCTGTGTCGGGGTTCATGAAAGAGTCAGCATCTCCGAGCGGCCCCGATCGACGCCTCCAGAGACCCCGGGACGAGCGAGAGACACGCCGCAAAAAAAAAAAAAAATACCGCCTGGGTTCGATCCGCCGCTTTTCACCGCGACGTGCAACGACGCCTCACGCTCACAGAATTAACGTTGACTTATATATGAATTTGTTATCATTTACCAAATCCACAAACATCACATTCCTGCTGGCGCGAGTAGCAGCAACACTCATGCACACAGACGCCTGTCTCATTTACTTCTCATTTTATCTAATCATTTGTAAAAAAAAAAAAAAAAAATATATATATATATATATATATATAAAAAATAAAAAATAATAAAAATCATAGTCTATATTTAAAATCTAATAATTTTTTATTTCAGTTTTTTAGTTATAAGAAGGGTGTTTTTTTGAGAATTATTCATTGAAAATAAAAATATATATATATAAAAAAATATAATATATATATATATATAGATAGCATAACATATAAAAGAAAGAACTATATATATATATATATATATATATGATATATATATACACACACACACACACACATATATATATATATATATATATATATATATATATATATATTATATATAAAATATGGTTTAATTGTTGTATTTAATTTATATATATATATATATATATATATATATATATATATATATATATATATATATATATATATATTGAATTCAAATGTATTGAATATTGAATATAAATAAATTGAATTCAAATATAGATTTTTGTTATTATTATTATTATTATTATTATTATTAAAAAAATATAAATACATTTTTTTCAGATAACATTTAAATACATTTAATTTGTAGCAAATACGTTAAAAGTATTTAAAAAATAATTGTTAAATAAACAATCAAACAAATATTAACAATTATTATTATTATTATTATTATTATATATTCTTACAGTAAATAATTTAAGTTTTGGAAAATATCTCAAATATATTGAAATATAAGAACAAAATGAAATCTCTTGTTTTCTCTCTCTCTCTCTCTCTCTCTCTCTCTTTCCCTTTTTGTCCTTGGATAAGGCCCAGTGCAGCTGAAGGGTGGGATTAGTATTACCTTTTCTTCTCCCATTGATTCTCAGTGCTGTGAGACACACGAGAGCCCTGCAGGACGAATAAATAAATAAATAATTGTTTTCTTTTTTACGCAAAAAAAAAAAAAGTGAACAAAAGAAGTAAAATGTGTCCGTTGGATAAAGCTCAGCGCTCCAGGTTTCCCTCCTGAGCTGAAACTTCCACTGACAAGGTCCTGACAAGGAAATAAAAACGAGAAATCGATCCACCATTACACCGATTTCATCCAGTGTGATAGAGAGACTTAAAGAAAATGGCGTCTGGCCGCATCATGTTTATTTTTCCAGTGGAAACAAACAAACAAACAAACAAACAAAAGTAGGAGGTTTATGAGCTGTATATAACGTTTGTCATGTTTACGGCATGCTGTATATTTGGTTATGTAAGAGTTTATGTTTTTAGTGTTCATATCATTAAATCATTGCTATAATAACTTATGTCATGTTTATGTCAAGTGAGTAAAAATTCTTTTGGCAGATGTTGTGCTTATGACACGTCTGCCTTGACATGTCTGGTTATAGAACATGCTTGGCAAGGTTCATATCCGCATTATACCATGGGAATGTTTTTAAATGTTTTGCTTATGACAGTGTTCTCTTATTCTTTGTCTGGTACTGTCAGGTATTTCACAGGGTTATGCCTGTTTATGTCATGTCATACATGGTTTATGGAAGTTTATATGTTAGTTATGCCATGGCTTGCATATGGAATTGGTATTACTGGTTGTGTCACCTCTATGTAAGGGATTATGTCAAGGTTATATACTTTGTCAGGTAGTGTCATATGTTTCAAATGGTTATGTCTGTTTATGTCATATCATACGTAGTTTATGGAAGTTTATATGTTAGTTATGCCATGGCTTACATATGGCATTGGTATTCCTGGTTGAGTCACACCTATGAATGGGATTATGTCAAGGTTATATCCTTTGTCAGGTACGTTAGGTATGTGTGTTTTATGGCAGTTCATACATTAATTATGCAATGTCTTGCATATGGCATTGCTATTCCTAGTTGTAGCACATCTATCAGAGGGTTTATGTCAAGATATTGTGTTTTTTTAAATGCAATGTCAGGTGTTTGTTTGTTTATGTCATATTATACATTGTTTATGGAAGTTTATATGTTAGTTATGCCATGGCTTACATATGGCATCTATATTCCTGGTTGTGTCACATCTATGACAGGGTTATGTCAGGTTAGGTTACATGATTCTCTTATGCTTTTTTGGGTACTGTCAGGTGTTTCACATGCTTATGCCTGTTTACATCATATCGTATGTGGTTTATGGCCGTTTATACATTAGTTATGCCATGGCTTGATTATTCCTGGTTGTATCACATCTATGACAGGGTTTATGTCAAGGTTATGCTATCGTTTTATGCTCGGTAAGGTAATGTCAAACATATCACATGGTCATTTATACGATATGTTTTTTGACATTTTAATATCATAAGCTTAGGATCATCCTACACTACAGTACTTATGAATATTCAGGAAATTGACATTCCCCGTTATGTCATGCCTATGTCAGGGTTGTGGCATGGTATGGATTATTTTTGACATATAACGATTGTGCCACCGTGTTAAGCGACACTTCGTGCCTGTTTATAGAGCAGGCACATGTGACACATGTTATACAGTTATTATTACTCAGCCTGTGTTATTTGGTAAGGAGTTATGGCACGGTAACGACACTGTTATGACATGCTTCTGTCCCGTTTTGCTCGCGCTGTCGTAAAAAGCAGGCACTTTCACTGTCCCGCCCTGACGTGCAATCACACGCGAAGCATAAACATGCCTCCATTACACGCTGAATTATTGAATCGTTCCAGAATATTCCCCGATGATCAAAAGGAACGTGATTTATAGTCGTTAATTGTGGCAACAAAAAAAAAAGAAAGAAAGAAAGAAAGAAAAAAAACACACAATGGACTGCGGAAAGAAAACGAAATGGCCAGGAGAAGCGAACATCTGGAGAAACGATTCAGCGCCGAGCCAAATTCTTGTCCTGGGAGTAACACTGGATCTGAACAAGCTGCACCCGGGGGGTTTGGAAACTATTCCACCCCGAGACCCCTCGAGAGCCGTGACTCGGAACGACCTCCGACCTCGACGCGTTCGCGCCGAGCTAAAACAAGACGTTTGCGCGGCTCGGTACCGGACCGGCGTCGGGACGCGGCATAAATCACCGTTCGAGAGCGACCTTCATGTTTGAAACGTCTTTTCCGGCTCGGGAGACGAGAACGAGAAAACAATATGGACCTGGGCTGCGGCGGTCCGGGTGTCGGAGAGAGGGAAGGGAGAGAAAGGGGAAGCCCACCTGCAGGACTGAACCGAGCTGCCAAGGCCCACACACTCATCCCTCAGGAGCCGAGAGAATGAGCTGAACCGCTTCCAGAGACGCTAATCATCTCCCTCTCTCTTTCCGTCTCTCTCTCTCTCCCTCTCTCTCTATCTCTCTCTCCGTCCTTCTCTCGCATTGTTTCTCCTTCTTTATATTCCACGTCTTTTCCCTTTTCTTCCCCGTTCTTTATCATTCACGTCAACATGAAATCGCATGAGAGACTCGATTCTGTTCTTTGTCTCCGATTCACATAACGACATAAAGCATTATAACAGTGTATATGGTTATATCACATGACAGTTATTCATAGTAAAAAAAGTTTGTATAGGGTAATGTCATGCATAAGGCATTGTTATAACTGGTTATAGCACATCTATGACGTTGGTTACTCAGGGCTATGTTGTAAAGATGTTTTATGTATATATATATATATAGATGTGTGTGTGTGTGTGTGTGTGTGTGTGTGTGTGTGTGCGCACATGGGTGCGTGCATGCATGTGTGTGGGTGTATATGGTTATATCATATGTAGGACAGTTATTCATAGTAAAAAAGGTTGTATAAGGGAATGTCATGCATAAGGCATTGTTATAGCACATCTATGATATTGGTTACTCAGGGCTATGTTGTAAAGATGTTTTATATATATATATATATATATATATATATATATATATATATATATATATATATATATATATATATATATATATATATATATATATATATATATATATATAGATATATATAGATAGATAGATAGATAGATAGATAGATATGTGTGTTTGTGTGTGCGTGTGTGTTATTCATAGTAAAAAAGGTTGTATAAGGTAATGTCATGCATAAGGCATTGTTATAACTAATTATAGCACATCTATGACTTGGTTATGCAGGGCTATGGCATAGTTTTAATAAAATGTATTATAATATATAATATATATTAATTTTAACATTCATGGCATGTTTATGCCTTGCTATGTTATGTGTATGTTTTATACATGCATATATATATATATATACATACATATGTGTGTGTGTGTGTGTTTATATCACATGTATGACAGTTTAATTCATAGTAAAAAAAAAAGGTGGTATAAGGTTATGTCATGCTTAAGGCATATAACTGGTTATAGCACAGCTATGACTTTAGTTACTCAGGGCTATGTCATGGTTGGGAGACTAACATTCATGTTCATACCTTTTTATGCTATTCCTATGACTTTCATACAGTCATTGTCATGGTTATGCCATGTGTATATTTCACTTATGACCTGATTACGCCTGGTTATATTCGTCCTATGGCATTAATATTTCAAGGTTATTCTAAAGGCAAATTGTATTTATAGCATGGCTATATATGGTTATGTCATGCTTATTTCACTTTTATGACTTATTCGATCCATATAATATATACACATGTATGTGTATATCATATTTATTCATAGTAAAAGCATAGTAGCTATGTCAGGCTTATAAATGGTTATGTAGCACAATGCTAACGATATTATAGTTCGTACACAGTTTTGCCATTCTCAAGACTCTGTCATTACTATTTATAACACATGTATGTCATTTGCCGCACTTATGAAATGATTATGGCCGGTTATGTCACTTTTACTATATCATAATCATATATTTTTTTTATTTTCTCCGGTAAAGAAACGGAGCGAAAGAAAACGATGGGACTTAACGGCGTGTGCGGAATCAGAGCTGGCGGAATAACGCCGCATGATTTGGTTTCTCCTCCGCCGCGGTGTGTGTGTGTGTGTGTGTGTGTGTGTGTGTGGTGTGTGTGTGTGTGTGTGAGAAGCGTTCGCACTTTTGCCGGGGGATTTCGCAGGATCGTCGGTGTCAATTAGGTCTCTGTGTGACGGGAGTCGAGAGAGGCTGCAAGATGATGAATGAACTCCCACCCTGAGCTGACACACACACACACACACACACACACAATGAATATCCACACACACACACACACATTCTTGTAGAAATAAAACTATAAAACTGCCTATAATTGAAACCACGATAATGTCAACAAGATGTGTTGAGAACAATACAGGGCTCTTTATGAAGGCTCGTATGTTCTACGCTCTGCACTTCCAGGGGAAAAAGGAAACGTGACCTGAACCTTTGGCTTGACTTGGGTTGGGTTGAAATGTGAATCATCGTCTTTTTATTCTTCCTTCCTTTTTTATTTATTTTTTTTTTTACCCTTAATGCATAAAAGATACCGACATGATATCGAATAATTAATCAACAGTTGTTTTTTTTTTTTTAATGGATAGTGAATAAACAATGCTGCAATAAAAAAAGAATGAAAATGTGCCTCACAAATGAAATATCATCATAAATACTTAAGTAAATAAAAGATGTAATTATTAACTTATTAATATAATAAAAATATAATATAGTGTACTGTCTCACGTGTAAAAACAAACAGCATGCAATATCAGAGATTCGCCTCTAGTGGCCGCTCTTGTAATGACAGCAAACCGGAAGCTTGTATATATATATATATATATATATATATATATATATATATATATATATATAAATAAAGTGATCAAAATGCAAATTGACATTAACGGCGCTAATGTTATTAAGGTGTTATATAGTGTGCATTACTAAGTGATCTGCTCCTTCACTCTGCGTCGTGTCGGCGAATGAACGAAACCCGAACAAAAAACAAAATAAATAAATAAACGTTCAGTGCATCCACTCACGCTTCCTAAATTTCCCCCGAATTACGCCCCCTATCTGCGCATTCACAACAGGTACGATCTCCTCACTATATTAGCGTATATTACCGTATGGAACCTTACGCAAGCGCATCGCATTCGCATTCCCAAATCCGTATTACTGCAATAAAGCGCATTTTTACTGAACGCAATAAATGCGCTTCCGTATAACCTAAACACCGTATCACCAGTTTATATGGAAAAGCAACCGGAACACAATTCTTAAAGGAGCCACGTCCCATATTTTACAAATAACATCATTTCCAGAGTAAAATAATAATTAAATAATGTAATACAAAAAATGTAATAAAGGCAAAGATTGTGAGAGAGAATTATAAACTACCTGTTATACCTGTATAAAACACCTGTTACAGTTAGTAAGAGTATGAGAATTATGAATATATTGATTTATGATATATTACAAAATGCATGTATTTAAATACATGAAGTATTTTTGAATGTAGTATTTTTTGTATTTTTTAATAAATAATAAAAAAAAAACAGTACATTTTCTTGCTTTTTAATTTGTACTCTCTCTGACAAAAATATTCTATTATTTATATATTATTAAGAATATATTCATTCATTCATTCATTCATCTTCTAGCGCTTTATCCGATCTTCCCTCGGGTCACGGGGAGTCTGTGTCTATCTCAGGCGTCTATGGGCATTAAGGCAGGATACACCCTGGATGGAATGCCAACCCATCGCAGGGCATAACACACACACTCACATTCACACACACACATTCATACACTAAGGACAATTTTTCCAAGGTGCCAATCAACCTACCGTGCATGTTTTTGGACCGGGAGGAAACCGGAGAACCCGGAGAAAAAAACCCCTGAGGCACACGGAGAACATGCAAACTCCACACACACATGACCGAGATGGGAATCGAACCCGGATCCTGGCGGTGTGAGGCGAACGTGCTAACCACTACGCCACCGTGCCCCTAAGAATATATTATATTAAAATATATATAAAATTATGATATATATTTATATATTATATAATTATATATTCATATATAAAAATATTCTTAAAATTGGAATTTTGTGTATGGATATATATATATATATATATATATATATATATATATATATATATATATATATATATAATATATATTATATAGATTTTTTGAAATAAATAAATGAATTAAAAAAACAGTGTTTTTTTATTGTTATCTTCTCTGACTCTGAATAATAAATAAATAAATAAATAAATAAATAAATAAACAAACAAACAAATAAATAAATAAATATTTACATGTATAAAAAATTGCAAAATTAAACCAATCGTGTGGCCGATTATACTCGTGTGACCTCATGGTAGATGCAGGCCTTTACATTTAAACATCAATGTCACGAAGCATGTGATCTACCTGCAAATGAAACCAAATGAACCTTATAATACCTTATAATACCTTATAATACCTTATAACAATCTTATAATCTTCCAATGAATAAACAAAATGCAATTGAATTAATTTTTCATTCCTCGTGCTGATGCTGCTTTCCTCAAGAAACGTTCCCAGCACACACACACACACACACACACCACACACACACACACACACACACACACACACACACACACACACACACACCTGTCCTAGCCATCAATGACCCGACCACCCAGAAAAGTTTATTCCTCTATTGTGTAATAACCTTCCCCTGACATTCGCACCGAACCTCTGCTGTACTCTGGACCGGTCCATTTCCTGAGTCAGTGGGGGTGTTCAGGTCAGCGAACTCCCCGGGATCCTTCGGTAAACATCTTAATTTGCCCCTTAAAATCCTGCACCTGCCACCAAACCCTTTTCTGGTCCCGCTTCCATTGTGCGCTGCTTCGAAGTCAATTAAAGCGGTAACAATGTGCTTTTTGTGCCTTCCCGTGCAGGAGTCGCCTGTTTTATTGCGCTTATTTATTGCCTCGTAACAGCCGGAATAGAATTAGTTCTCGTTCAAGTAGTGGCTACGCGTTTCCCTTCCCTTCACCCCGTAATCGCTTCAAGCCGGATTGATGACGGGGCCAAAGTAAATGAGGCGAGTGCGAGCCCCGGCGCGAGGGCGACCCCGGAGGCGTTGGGGCCCCGAGGCCCCGCACACGCCCTCATTACAGGTGCTAAAAGCTCATATACCAGCGGCTCTGCTTTCCTCATGATCGCTGCTCAGGCGACAAAAAAAGCGTTTTTTTTTTTTGGGGGGGGGGGGGGGGGGGGGGGGGGGGGGGGGGGGGGGGGGGGGGGGTTGACAAGGGCGCCAGGTGATCCGAACGACCCTCAGGACGTCGGGATGGAGAACGTCTCGGGGCTATAAGAACGTCGATAGGAAAAAGATCGATCATCTGAGAAAGCGGAGAACGTCGCGAACTGTGGAGCTAAATTTCACTCCAAAGGGGAAAAAACCCTCGAAAATATATCAAAATAATAATAATAAAAAAAATTATATATATATATATATATATATATAAATATATGTATATATATTCATTCATTCATTTTCTACCATTTCTAACCTACCGCTTTATCCGATCTTCCCTCGGGTCACGGGGAGTCTGTGCGTATCTCAGGCGTCTATGGGCATTAAGGCAGGATACACCCTGGATGGAATGCCAACCCATCGCAGGGCACACACACACACACACACACACATTCATACACTAGGGACAATTTTCCAAGGTGCCAATCAACCTACCGTGCATGTTTTTGGACCGGGGGAGGAAACCGGAGAACCCGGAGAAAAACCCCCTGAGACACGGGGAGAACATGCACAAACTCCACACACACATGACCGAGAACGGGAATCGAACCCGTATCCTGGCGGTGTGAGGCGAACGTGCTAACCACTATATATATATACCACATACCATATAACCACAACTATATATATATATCCTTCCCGAGGCAAAACGCAAGCATATCAATAGCCAGATTATCTTGGTACAAATGAAAAAGAAATAAAAACATATAATAACTAACTAACCAACGAAACGAATAAATAAATAAATAAATACATACATACATACATAAATAAATAAATAAACAAGCGGTTTATTTTGCTGAAAATATCTTCATCCTGCAGGAGGACTCTTCCCGAGAAAAAAAATAAATAAATAAATAAAATTAGACGTTGCATGTAAACAGACTAGCGTAACTAGCGCACGCTAATGAATGCGCGGCATCAGCGTCGGGGGCTGATTTGCGCGAGGGCAAAAGTTCGTAAACAGTGCGTAAAAAAAAAAGGTGATATAAACAACCTGGCGGTGATCAGGGCGCCTCATCGCCTCATGCATATTCGCCCTTTCTCCCCGTGTTTTTCTTTAATGGATAGAAGCATGTCTTTCCTCCGCTGATTGTTTATTTATTAACCTTTTTCCCTTGATGTTCCCGCAGAAGAGGAAGGACTTAGTAGGAGGTGTGTGTGTGTGTGTGTGTGTGTGTGTGTGAGGAGAATAGAAGCTTTGGCTAAAACGTCGGAGAGACCGTCAAAAAAAAAAAACACGTTTTTCTACCCGGGTTTTGTGGATAATCACAACGGAGCCTATTAGCACCTGACATTTTTATCCGCATGCCAAGGGCTAACGTGTAAAGCCCTCCCCCCTGGCCTCTGAACCCCCCCCCCATCAACAACAACACCACCAGCTCCACCCCCTTAACCTCCACTCGCGCCCCTCTTCCCTTAACAACCCCATAACCACCCCCCCGCAACAGCACCCCCCTTCCCCCTCCCTCCTCCCCAACACACGAGCCTCTACATACCTTGGGACTCACCTGAAATAAATCCGATACCTGAGCCACAGCAATCGATTTCACGTCAACGCGCCGAAGTTTTCAGGATGTGCCGCGGAAGGAGGGAGACGGAGGAGAGGGGGAGATGATTTGGGGTGAAAGAGGAGTGGAGTGTTGGAGGAGAAGAAGTGAGGGAAATCTTAATTAGGTAAGTGCTGATGGTGATGCAAGGATTTGGGGGAAATGAGGATGGGGGTGGGGATTGGGGGGGGGTGATGAAAATGATGGAGGGCTTTGAAAGGAAAATAAAAGGGAATGGGGATCTGGGGTAGGGTTAAAGAGGAAGACATGGAAGGGAATGGGGAGGACGGATATGGGAATATGTTTAAAAAAATAACGGTGGAAGGAGGGAACGGGGATCTGGTGGAGAAGAAAATGATACAGGAATGAAATGGGGATCCGGTGGAGGTGCAAGAACACCATAGTATTGAAAGAGTGAATGAGGGGATGGGGGGGTAACAGAAGGACTGAATAGGAATCTGGTGAAGGGGTAAGAAATTAATTAAGGGACAAAATGGGGATCTGATAAAACAATATAAAAAGGAATGGGGATCAAGTAGAGGGTAAAAATGATAGAAGGAGGGAATGGGGATCTAGTAGAGAAATAAAAGTGATTGATGGAGGGAATTGGGATCTAGTGGATGGGTAAAAATGATGGAAGGCGGGATAAGGATCTGGTAGAGGTGTATAAATGATAGAAAGGGGAATGGGGATCTAGTGGAGTGATAAGTCAATGATAGAAGGAGGGAATGGGGATCTAGTGAGGGGTAAAAATGATAGAAGGAGGGAATGGGGATCTAAAAACGGGGTGGAGGGGTAAATTATATGAGAGAATGGGGATCTTGTGGACAGGTAAAAATCATAGAAGGAGAGAATGGGGATCTAGTGGAGGGGTATAAATGATAGAAGGAGGGAATGGGGATCTTGTGGAGGGGTAAGTCAATGATAGAAAGAGATAATATGGATCTAGTGGAGGGGGAACATGATTTAAGGAGGGAATGGGATCTTGTGGAGGGGTGAAAATAATAGAATGGGGGAATGGGTATCTAGTGGAGGGGTGAAATCAATAGAAGGGCGGATGGGAATCTTGTGGAGGGGTAAAAATGATAGAAGGAGGGAATGGGGATCTAGTGGAGGGGTGAAAATAATAGAAAGAGGGAATGGGGATCTAGTGGAGGGGTATAAATGATAGAAGGAGGGGATGGGGATCTAGTGGAGGGGGAAAATGATAGAAGGAGGGAATGGGGATCTAGTGGAGGGGTAAGTTAGTGATAGAAGGAGGGAATGGGGATCTAGTGGAGGAGTATAAATGATAGAAGGAGGGGATGGGGATCTAGTGGAGGGGGAAAATGATAGAAGGAGGGAATGGGGATCTAGTGGAGGGGTAAAAATGATAGAAGGAGGGAATGGGGATTTTGTGGAGGGGTAAAAATGATAGAAGGAGGGAATGGGGATCTAGTGGAGAGAGAGATAAAATGATACAGGTGGAGAGATCACGCAATACAAAGGTGTAGAGATGGAGAGATAAAAACATGGAGGAAGAAGAACAAGAGGAACAAGTGTGCACAGAACTCCAAGACAAAGCAGATTTCAGATGAAGGAGTGGAGGGGTGAAGTAAGTGTGTGTGTGTGTGTGTGTGTGTGTGTGTGTGTGTGTGTGTGTGTGTGTGTGTGTGTGTGTGTGTGTGTGTGTGTGTGTGTGTGTGTGTGTGTGTGTGTGTGTGTGTGTTAAAAAGCCCAGGGCAATCTGCACCCAGTCTCCGTGACCACCTGCAACTCTAAATAGGCCAATTAGAGGAGTGGAGTATTTTCTTAGCAGGTAATATTTAGTAATGAGTTCAGCAGTGCAAAGTCCGTCGAGAGAACACACACACACACACACACACACACACACACACACACACACACGTCACATTCACATTCTCACACTACTCCTTTGCTGTATGTGTGGCTGAGCCCAAGCAAATCTAATTTAAGTGAGAACGGGAGATCTGAAGTAGGTTCTTCATCGGTTCCTCGTTGGTTCTTCAAATAATGTTTGATTAATAATGTAGGTGAAGGAGGGAAGGAACGGATGGAATGGATCTTGTAGAAGAGTAAGAAAACATTAGGAGGAAATGGGGATCTGGTGGAGGGGTAAATAAACCCAGAGAAGGATGGAATGAGGATCCTGAGGAGGTGGAGAACGTAGAGGAGTAAATAAACAAGAGAAGGATGGAATGAGGATCCAGAGGAGGTGGAGGACGTAGAGGAGTAAATAAACAAGAGAAGGATGGAATGAGGATCCGGAGGAGGTGGAGGACGTAGAGGAGTAAATTAACAAGAGAAGGATGGAATGAGGTGGAGGAATAAAGAAAGGAAATGGGGATCTGGTGGAGGTAGAAGGAAGGCATGAGGATCTGGGAGAGGTGGAGGAGTAAATAAACAAGAGTATAAAAGAAGGGTGAATAAAAGAAGGATGGAATAAGGGTCTTGTAGAAGAGTCAGAAAACAGTAAATAAACCCAGAGATGGATGGAATGAGGATCTGGAGGAGGTGGAGGATGTAGAGGAGTAAATAAAGAAGAGAAGGATGGAAAAGGGGATCTGGTGGAAGAGTAAGAAAACATTTGGAGGAAATGGACGATGTGGTGGAGGAGAAAACGTGAAGAAACAAATGTTGGATGAATGGACGATGTGGTGGAGGAGTAAATAAACCCAGAGAAGAAAGGAAGGAGGATTTGGAAGGAGGTGGAGGATTAAGTAAAGGAAATGGGGATCTGGCAGAGGAGTAAATACACCCAGAGAAGAATGGAAGGAGGATCTGGGGCAGGTGGAGGAGTAAATAAATGAGAGAAGGATGGAAGAAGGACCTTTTATAAGAGTCCAAAAACAGTAGAAGGAAATGGGGATCTGGAAGAGTAAGAAAACAATTGGAGGAAATGGGGATCTGGTGGAGGAGAAACAACTAGAAGAAACAAAAGTGATTAATCGACAATGTGGTGGAGGAGTAAATAAACCCAGAGAAGGATGGAATGAGGATCTGGAGGAGGTGGAGGAGTAAATAAAGGATATGGGGATCTGGTGGAGGAGTAAATAAACCCAGAGAAGGATGGAATGAGGATCTGGAGGAGGTGGAGGAGTAAATAAAGGATATGGGGATCTGGTGGAGGAGTAAATAAACCCAGAGAAGGATGGAATGAGGATCTGGACTGAGGTGGAGGACGTAGAGGAGTATGAGGATCTGAGGGAGGTGGAGGAGTAAATAAACCCAGAGAAGAATGGAAGGAGGATCTGGAAGGAGGTGGAGGAGTAAATAAAGGAAATGGGGATCGGATGGAAGAGGAAATAAACCCAGAAAAAGATGGAATGAGGATCTGGAGGAGGTGGAGGACGTAGAGGAGTAAATGAACAAGAGAAGGGATGGAGTGAGGATCTGAAGGAGGTGGAGGAGTAAATAAAGGATATGGGGATCTGGTGGAGGAGTAAATAAACCCAGAGAAGGGTGGAATGAGGATCTGGAATGAGGTGGAGGACGTAGAGGAGTAAATGAACAAGAGAAGAATGGAGTGAGGTGGAGGAGTAAATAAAGGATATGGAGATCTGGTGGCGGAGTAAATAAACCCAGAGAAGGGTGGAATGAGGATCTGGAAGGAGGTGATGTAGAGGAGTAAATAAAGAAGAGAAGGATGTAAAAGGGGATCTGGTGGAAGAGTAAGAAAACAGTTGGAGGAAATGGGGATCTGGTGGAGGAGGAACTGTGAAGGATGTGGTGGAGAAGTACATCTGTAAGAGAAGGATGGAATGGGGTGTAGTAGAAGAAAGAAGGATGGGTGGTGAAGGAAATGAACAAATGCACTTCGGGTTGTATTTAGAGGATCGAGTGATCGTGTCGGAGCGCACCTCCGTCTGTTTTTTGGGGAAATGATGTCACGTTTGAAGAGGTGTGTATTTACGACGGGTCGAACGGCGTAATGGCGTCCAGCGAGCGATATTTAATACCGTGTCTCGATCCAAAACGTTTAAGGTTTTAATTTATGTACGTGTGCGGTCTGAGTTCCCGAGCAGAAACGTTAAAGAGGAAAAAAGTATATAAAGATTTACGGCTGAATGAAGGAGAAGGAATACGCCGAAATAGAGACGGCAGTTTTAATAACTTAGGAGGAGGAGATAAATACGAGATGGAGGGAATGCGGATCTGGTGGAGGAGGAAATAAACAAAAGATGGAGGGAATGTAAACAAAAATGGAGGGATCTGGTGGATCTGGTGGAGGAAATAAACAAAAGATGGAGGGAATGTGTATCTGGTGGAGGAGGAAATAAACAAAAGATGGAGGGAATGTGTATCTGGTGGAGGTGGAAATAAACAAAAGATGGAGGGAATGTGTATCTGGTGGATCTGGTGGAGGTGGAAATAAACAAAAGATGGAGGGAATGTGGATCTGGTGGAGGAGGAAATAAAAGATGGAGGGAATGGGGATCTGGCAGAGGTGGAAATAAACAAAAATGAAGGGAATGGAGATCTGGTGGAGGAGGAAAAAAACAAAAGATGGAGGGAATTAGGGTCTGGGGGAGGAGTTAAACAATAGAAGGAGAAAATGGGGATCTGGTGGACTAGGAAATAAACAATATATGGAGGTGATGGGGGTCTGGTGAAGGAGGAAATAAACAAAAGATGGAGGGAATAGAGATCTGGTGGAGGAGGAAATAAACAAAAGATGGAGGGAATAGGGATCTGGTGGAAATAAACAAAAGATGGAGGGAATAGAGATCTGGTGGAGGAGGAAATAAACAAAAGACGGAGGGAATAGGGATCTGGTGGAAGATGGAGGGAATAGAGATCTGGTGGAGGAGGAAATAAACAAAAGATGGCGGGAATAGGGATCTGTTGGAAGATGGAGGGAATAGAGATCTGGTGGAGGGGGGAATAAACAAAAATGAAGGGAATGGAGATCTGGTGGATGGGGAAATAAGCAAAAGATGGCGGGAATGGAGATCTGGTGGAAGAGGAAATAAACAAAAATGAAGTGAATAGGGATCTGGTGGATGAGGAAATAAACAAAAATGGAGGGAATAGGGATCTGGTGGATGAGGAAATAAACAAAAGATGGAGGGAATTGTGGTCTGGAGGAGGAATAAAACGATAGAAGGAGGGAATGGGGATCTGGTGGACTAGGAAATAAACAAAATATGGAGGTGATGGGGTTCTGGTGAAGGAGGAAATAAACAAAAGATGGAGGGAATGTGTATCTGGTGAAGGAGGAAATAAACAAAAGATGGAGGGAATAGAGATCTGGTAGATGAGGAAATAAACAAAAATAAAGGGAATGGGGATCTGGTAGATGAGGAAATAAGCAAAAGAGAAGGAAAGTGTGGAGATTAGGAAGAGTAGGAAGAGTAGGAAATCAATAGATGCAGTGGGATCTAGAACGGGATCCTTCCTGGGTTATGGGATGAATCCAGTCGATCCACCCGATCACCTTCCAGAAGCTCAAAACACATGCTGTGGTTCGACCTTCCTGGTCTTCAAAGACACTGTGGGCGTACAAACACCTTCACAATGGGACCCGTGTGAACCACCCCCCCTCCCCCTCCTGAGGAACCAGTAAAGAAGCTCTGGAAGGGTTGTTCAGGGTTAAAGTGGATAATGAAAGGACTCTCGTCTTCTAGAAGGGTCCCGTCCCCCTTCCCCGAGAGCCAATCAAACGAAAGCGTCTTCAAGGGTCCTCTAAAGGTGAAGTGGCCTTAATTACAGGCTCTTATCATCCTGAGTGGAGAACAATCAAATGCTGGGGTTTAACGTCGGACCTTTTAGGTGCTTCTCCGATGGACGACTATAGAGGACTATTTTACGAATAAATTCACCTCGGTTTGGCCAAGCGGGCTTCCGTAGTCCTTCGCCTCCTTCCCCGTACTTGGGAAATGCCTAGATACAAAAGACGAATCCGAAGGCCTCGTTTCCAAGAGGGGGCGGGGCTTCATCGGCCCTATGGGAACGGTTCGGGTTTGTTCGACAAACCAAGGGCCTTGCTCAAGGGCCCACCAGTGGCAGCTTGGTGGTGTATACATACATATATAGACATACACACACACACACACACACACACACATATATATATATATATATATATATATATATATATATATAATTCATTATCAATTAATCAATTAATATGACAGCCCATAATGTCCTTGTTGTAGCAATTTAGAAGTCAAAAATGCAAAGTTGAAATGGGGTCCACCTACAGGACCGGAGGAGGAATTACACAATTATGAATATGGCTTGTCAGTACACAGTTACACACACACACACACTTACACACACATAGCGTCCTGCCCATTGGTGGCTGTCAGGGCCGGGATTTACTGCCATACAGGGCTAAAACATCCATCTGTGAGGGTTACGGGAGCGAGCGAGCCAGAAACTTTATGAAAGGAAATAGCTTTACATTTACTCGTGTGTTTTATGGTATTTTCCAGGGAAAGTGTCACGTTCCATTCGCTCGCTGGGAATCGGCCTGGTCGGAAACCAACGACAACATCTGGATGTGATTTTCGGGTCGAAAGACGCGTCGGCCAATCGCGCGGGAGCGCTGGTCACGTGCTGGAGCGACAGGAAGCGTTCAATCGGCTTGATTTTAAACACGTTATTATCGTTCATAAAGACTTGAGGTACCAAATATAATAATGCAGACGAATATTATTAATAAAATATACTTTATAGAGTTATAAGGGGGGGGGGTGCATGTGCATATATGGAATCTGGGCAAAAGTATTGGGACACTAGGCTTTTCCGGGTTACATGTAGGATCATGTTACAAAACAAACATAAATATTGAATGAACAAATATATTAATATGTAAAATATGCAGATTTTAATTCAGGTTTTATTCATTTGTAACTTTTATTCAATACGTTTTTTGAGATCTTTTTGGACCCAAAATGATCCGAGAGGGGCAATTACAACATGATTAGATTATTATGTAACCACTGTGTATAACCACTGTGTATAACCACTGTGTATAACCACTGTGTTTAACCAGTGTTTAACCAGTGTGTATAACCACTGTATATAGCCAGTGTGTATAACCACTGTGTATAACTTCTGTACAGGTAATAATATGACGTATAGCATTACATATTGTAGATTCATATAAACGCCTCTTTATCTAAACATATTTTTCCTTGCACTAATATTTCACTAATATTTCACATACATACACAAACACACACACACACACACACACATCCACACACACACACTATCTATATATATATATATATATATATATATATATATATATATATATATATATATATATATATATATATATATATATATATATATATATATATATATATATATATAGTGATGCACGGTGGCATAGTGGTTAGCACGTTCGCCTCACACCGCCAGGGTCCGGGTTCGATTCCCGTCTCGGCCATGTGTGTGTGTGGAGTTTGTGCATGTTCTCCCCGTGCCTCAGGGGGTTTTTTTTCTCCGGGTTCTCCGGTTTCCCCCCCGGTCCAAAAACATGCACGGTAGGTTGATTGGCACCTTGGAAAATTGTCCCTAGTGTATGAATGTGTGTGTGAGTGTGTGTGTGTGTGTCCTGCGATGGGTTGGCATTCCATCCAGGGTGTATCCTGCCTTAATGCCCATAGACGCCTGAGATAGGCACAGACTCCCCGTGACCCGAGGGAAGATCGGATAAAGGCGGTAGAAAATGAATGAATGAATGAAAAAAAAAAAAAAAAAAAAAATATATATATATATATATATATATATATATATATATATATATATATATATATATTAGTATAAGAAGTATAAAAAGCATGTTTCTTTTTCATTCTTTCTTTCTTTCTTTCGTTCGTTTCTTTCTTTTCTTCCAGCCAACATCACTACTATTTGTAGTTTTCTTTTTCTTCTATACACACACGCACACACACACACACACACATATATATACACTTATATAGCTCAATCTACATTACGATATATATATATATAGATATATATATATATATATATATATATATATATATATATATATATATATATATATATATATATATATACACACACACACACACACACACACACACATATATATACACATACATAGTGATATCTACATTACTTACTTACTATCTATCTATCTATCTATCTATCTATCTATCTATCTATCTATCTATCTATCTATATATATATATAGATAGATAGATACATTATAGTAATGTAGATATTTCTCGCTGGAGTCTTTCAACGCAAAGGGAACAAAAGAATAGCATCAAATATGCAAAAAAACCCCAAAAAAACCCAAAAAAACAGAACACTGGCGGCACAACAATGAAAGGATGTAATTAGCGGCGTTAAACGAGCGTGGGTCCGACGCGTAAATAAACAGCTCGAGTGACAATGGGCATTTATCTACCGTTTCTCTGTTTTAAGTCTTCCGCAGGCTGCAGGCTTTCGTGTGCGGCTCGGAAGCCGAGGCAGAGGGAAAAACGAGGGAGAAGGAGAAGGTGAGAGAGAGAGAGAGAGAGAGAGAGAGAGTGAGAGTGACAGAGATGTGGAAGGAGGAAAAGAGAGGAAGAGAGACAGAGGTGTGAATCTCAGCATCTTCAGCAGCATCTTCATACACTGTCACTAAACTCCAGCGGTAATTAATTAACTTATCCGCAGCAGGCAAGTGTTACAGTAACGAGGGAAAAAATAATTACCATGAAATCGCTGCTTTACTTTCACATGACACGCTGATACACCACACACACACACACACACACACACAACACACACACACACACACACACACACACACACATACAGACACAAGCCATCCTTTATCTAAGATGCATATCAAATCCTTTTTTTCAGCTCAGGAAACATAAATCAGTCGCATTATGTTAAGGCCAAACACACAGGCCACGCCTCCTTCACTGTACCGAACAACACAGGCCACGCCTCCTTCCTGTACCGAACAAACAGGGCCTCCTTTACTGTACCGACAGGTCAAACGAACAAACATGTCATGCCTCCTTCACGAACCACACCTCCTTCACTGTACCGAACAAACAGGTCACGCCTCCTTTACTGTACCGAATAAACAGGCCACACCTCCTTCACTGTAATGAACAAACATGTCACGCCTCCTTCACTGTACCGAACAAACAGGCCACGCCTCCTTCACTGTACCGAACAAACATGTCACGCCTCCTTCACTGTACCGAACAAACAGGTCACGCCTCCTTCACTGTACCGAACAAACAGGTCACGCCTCCTTTACTGTACCGAATAAACAGGCCACACGAACAACCCTCCTTCACTGTAATGAACAAACATGTCACGCCTCCTTCACTGTACCGAACAAAATACCGAACAAACAGGTCACGCCTCCTTCACTGTACGCCTCCTTCCAAGCCGAATGAACAAACAGGTCACGCCTCCTTCACTGTACCGAACAAACAGGCCACACCTCCTTCACTGTAATGAACAAACGCCTCCTTCATGTACCGAACCTCCTTCACGTGAACAAACACACCTCCTTCACTGTACCGAACAAACAGGTCACGCCTCCTTTCACTGTACCGAATAAACAGGCCACACCTCCTTCACTGTAATGAACAATGTCACGCCTCCTTCATGTCACGCCTCCTTCACTGTACCGAACAAACAGGTCACGCCTCCTTTACTGTACCGAATAAACAGGCCACACCTCCTTCACTGTAATCCGAACAAACATGTCACGCCTCCTTCACTGTACCGAACAAACATGTCACGCCTCCTTCACTGTACCGAACAAACAGGTCACGCCTCCTTCACTGTACCGAACAAACAGGTCACGCCTCCTTCACTGTACCGAACAAACATAAACAGGTCACGCCTCCTTCACTGTACCGAACAAACAGGTCACGCCTCCTTCACTGTAACCGAACAAACAGGTCACGCCTCCTTCACTGTACCGAACAAACAGGTCACGCCTCCTTCACTGTACCGAACAAACAGGTCACGCCTCCTTCACTGTACCGAACAAACATGTCACGCCTCCTTCACTGTACCGAACAAACAGGTCACGCCTCCTTTCACTGTACCGAACAAAAACAGGCCACACCTCCTTCACTGTAATGAACAAACATGTCACGCCTCCTTCACTGTACCGAACAAACAGGTCACGCCTCCTTTCACTGTACCGAATAAACAGGCCACACCTCCTTCACTGTAATGAACATTCCCGCCAACACTGTACCGAATAAACAGGCCACGCCTCCTTCACTGTACCGAACAAACAGGTCACGCCTCCTTCACTGTACCGAATAAACAGGCCAACCTCCTTCACTGTAATGAACAAACATGTCACGCCTCCTTCACTGTACCGAACAAACAGGTCACGCCTCCTTTACTGTACCGAATAAACAGGCCACACCTCCTTCACTGTAATGAACAAACATGTCACGCC
>JACRUU010000013.1:24709478-24711978 GCA_030449085.1 Kryptopterus vitreolus
AACGCACGTTTTCTCCGGCGTTCGTCAGAGCGACGTTTTTGCCCGTGCCAGGATTTAATCAAAAAATCCCCCCTTTCTTGTCTTTCTATCCTTCTGTTCTGGACGTCCTCTTAAAGCCCAGGCCTGAGCCACCATCGCCATCCGGGAAAAAAAGGAGTTTGGAGAGAACAATATGGGAAAACCTATTCATAGTCCATTCATTTCCCTTCTTTTTTTTTTTCTTTCAATAAGGAAACTTTAAGTATTCATGAAATGAGCACTAAAGCGCCTTTTAACGGTGTTTTCGCAGCTGGCCGTGGCTTTCTCTCCCCCTCTCCGCCTTTTTTTTTTTTTTTGGCCAATAAAGTCTCCTTCCTGAGTGAACATTAACATGGGAAGTGAGTAACATCATACTTGGCAGCGCCGATTTGCCCTTAAACACTTCTGGAAGTGAGCGATTCGCCCTTTAGGCCGGTTCAGGCTGGGCTTTTGCTCACTCGCCCCTGCGACTTTTCAGCGCTGACATATGGACTTTTAATCAAATCTTTCTCTTGCTTCCTACCTCTCTCTCTCTCTCTCTCTCTCTCTCTCTCTCTCTCTCCATGTGTGTGGAGAAGGCGAGGTTTCTGCTTGATGATTCATGGCTCCGAGTGTTAACAGTCGTGTAAAACACCAACGGAGCTCAGAGTTATTCAGACACCCGATGCTTGTTCTCTCTCTCTCTCTCTCTCTCACTCGCTCACACACACACACACACACACACACACACACACACACAAGCGAGTGCGGGCACTTATTCCTCTATCTGGATGCAGCGCTGTTATGAAAGAAAACACACGAGTGTGCAAGACTGGAATAAAGCAAATAGACAATTCGTTTCACGTCTCGCGAAATCTTCCTATCAGGGAACGAGAGAGCGCCCGATTCGTTTCCCCGTGACTCGGATCCGGCTGACTCGGATCCGGCTGACTCGGATCCGGCCGTCGAATAAACAAAGAAAAGAAAACATAAACAGATAAGAGTTGTGTGTGAACATTCTGAGCGTTGTAAAAGCATCATCGTTGTTTTTATGAAAATTCTGTCGGGCAATTCACAAGAGAAGTGTGTGTGTGTGTGTGTGTGTGTGTGTGTGTGTGTGTGTGTGTGTGTGTGTGTGTGTGACCCAGGCCTTGGAGTGTGAGAGACCTGGGTGACTGATTGTGTGTGAGTACCTGATCTGAATGTGTGTGAGTGCCTGATCTGAGTGTGTGTGTGTGTACCTGATCTGGGAGTGTGTGAGTACCTGATCTGTGGGGGGTGGTGTGTGTGTGTGTGTGTGTGTGTGTGTGTGTGTGTGTGTACCTGATCTGAGAGTGTGTGTGAGTGACCTGAGTACCTGATCTGTGTGTGTGTGTGTGTGTGTGTGTGTGTGTATGTTCTCAGATTGGTGTGTTATGGAGAACATTGATGTGTGTGTGTTGGAGATTATTGGTGTTGTGTGTGTGTGTGTGTGTGTGTGTGTGGTGTGTTGGAAAAATATTGGTGTGTGTTATGGAGAACATTGGTGTGTGTGTGTGTGTGTGTGTGTGTGTGTTGGAGAATATTGGTGTGTGTTTTATGGAGAACATGGTGTGTGTGGGTGGGTGTGTGTGTGTGTGTGTGTGTGTGTTGTGTGTGTGTGAGAATATTGTGTGTGTGTGTGTGTGTGTTGGAGAATGATGTGTGTGTGTGTGTGAATATTGGTGTGTGTGTTATGGAGAACACTGGTGGTGTGTGTGTGTGTGTGTGTGTGTGTTTGTCTGTGTTGGAGAATATTGATGTGTGTATGTTGGAGAATATTAGAATATTAGTGTGTATGATGGAGAATACTGGTGTGTGTGTGTGTGTGTGTTGGAGAATACTGGTGTGTGTGTTATGGAGAACATTAGTGTGTGTGTGTGTGTGTGTGTGTGTGTGTGTGTGTGTGTGTGGAGAATATTGGAGAATATTGGTGTGTGTGTTATGGAGAACATTGGTGTGTGTGTGTGTTGGAGAATATTGGTGTGTGTATGTGTTATGGAGAACCAATATGTGTGGTGTGTGTGTGTGTGTGTGTGTTTGTCTGTGTTGGAGAATATTGATGTGTGTAAGTTGGAGAAACCGGCTGTGTTTGGGTGTGTGTATATTAGAATATTAGTGTGTATGATGGAGAACATTGGTGTTGTGTGTGTGTGTGTGTTGGAGAATATTGGTGTGTGTAAGTTGGAGAATATTAGAATATTAGTGTGTATGATGGAGAATATTGGTGTGTGTGTGTGTGTGTGTGTATGTTGGAGAATAATGGTGTATGTGTTATGGAGAACATTGTGTGTTTGTGTGTGTGTGTGTGTGTGTGAGTTGGAGAATATTGGTGTGTATGATCGTGAATATTGTGTGTGTGTGTGTGTGTGTGTGTGTGTGTGTGTGTGTGTGTGTGTGTGCGTGTGGAGAATATTGTGTGTGTATGATCGTGAATATTGTGTGTGTGTGGTGTGTGTGTGTGTGTGTGTGGAGAATATTGTGT
>JACRUU010000013.1:24731978-24754478 GCA_030449085.1 Kryptopterus vitreolus
ACATGCAAACCCCACACACACATGGCGGCGGAGGCGGGAATCGAACCCCCGACCCTGGAGGTGTGAGTCGAACGTTCCACGTGAGGTGAACTCTGGTATTCCTCCCGTAAGCCAAACATCCTAAACAGTCTCACTTCTGCTGCTCCACTGACCTACTGCTACAACATTGTTCAAACAATAAAAGTGCCGCAACACAACGCCGCGCGTCCCCTCTTCACTTGTGTAAACACGCCGCATCATTATCAGGTCACCAGGCGTCTCTCAGGAGACGCCTGCGCTCGACGAGCTCTTCACCGTCTCTCCGCCGCTTTTTGGCGTTTAATTACGCCGCTCGTGTGATTACCAGGTAAAGCAAATTATGCCCTTTTCGTCTGGCAGCAGATAAATCTTGCCTTCAATTTGCCGTAATGGCGCGTGTAATTTTTAAGGCGCGCCTACACGTTTTTTTTCCCCCTTCTTTTCTTCTTCCCCCTCTCTCTCTCTCTCCGCAGGCATCATTAGTGGCTCGGAGTATTAGATATACGTTTCGCGGCGGCTTAATTTGGTCTCGCAGGAGCACTTGCCGGGATGCAGCT
The DNA here is from genome assembly GCA_030449085.1 of Kryptopterus vitreolus. Lineage (NCBI taxonomy): Eukaryota > Metazoa > Chordata > Actinopteri > Siluriformes > Siluridae > Kryptopterus > Kryptopterus vitreolus. The sequence goes on from JACRUU010000013.1 coordinate 24,732,554, forward strand.
GCTCCCGGGGTTCCTTTACCGGCGCCTCTTTATTTGTTTCTGTTAGATCCGGCGTGATTGAACGCGACCGAGTGTCCGAACTGGTGCAGGACGCGAGCGGGGTCGCCGGGAAAGAGAGGACGGGGAGATGCCGAGGACACGTGGGTTACATGCGGAATTCCTTGGCGCCGACCCCCGGTTTATGATTTGTGCTAGGTGGACGCCGGAGCCTTCCAATCCGTTATTAGTTTTCCTTGGGTCCCGTCCAAGAAGCGTTGGCCTCCGATTTCCCTGCTTTTTTGGGGGGCTTTTTACAAAGATCCCTGGAATATGCGCCCCCAGCACCCCCGTCACCATTCCTCCCCAAAAGTGCACCTTGCAGGAGCCGGACAGGCCTCCTTGCATTAAGCGCATTCCTGTAGCTTTGCCTGTAGCATGACAAAGCCATATTCTTTATGGATGATGTCAGATTTATCTGCTAACACATGTCCCTGAGTGTGCGAGCCTCCCAGGCGGAGACCCTGCTTAACATCTGGAGGCGTTCAGAGGCCACGGGGCGCTCGCGGACAGCCTCGGTGTTATTTCAACACACGCCATTACTGCACAATCTCGCCTTTCTCTCTCCCTTCCATCCGTGGTTTTTTTCTTTTTCTTTTCCTGACCCTGGGGTCATCCGGAGAGCGAGCGACAGGGGTTCCAACACCATGCGAAAACCTTTCTGGCGGAGGAGGAGGTAAGAAGAGGAGGAGGAGGAAGGGGAACAGGGCCGCCTGTGTTGCGCAGGTTTCCGTGGGGAGCCCCGGCTTTGGACGCAGGCCCAGATCAATGTGACCTAAATTCAAATTGCGAATTACAGGGCTGTCAGTGGGAAAGGACACTCTGCAAATGAGCTCAGGCAGTGCAGGGGCCCCGGGGGAACCCCCCCCCAACCACATTCCCCACCACCCCGCCCTCCTTTCTGAACCCCACCTCTGAAAAAGGTCCCCCCCTCTCTCTCTCCACCTCTGCCCCACAGATTTAATAATTTCCAAATGGGCGACCCGGCTCTAGGCACACTAACCTCCTCAACCAGCCTCAGCGTCTGGGGGGGGGTCTGGGGGGTCTGGGAGGGGCGCCCCTGCACACCGTGTTTGCGGAGAATGTAAACAAAGTGTCGATGCGGGGACAAACGGTCCACCTTACAGGCTGTAGAATAGTGAATTTCTTTCTTCGCATATCCCAGATTGTTTTTTTGGAAGCACAGGGTCGGAGCACAGGGTCGACCGTGATACAGCGCCCCCTGGAGTACAGAGGGTTAAGGGCCTTGCTCAAGGACCCAAGAGTGGCAGCTTGCGATATCCATTCCGAGTAGACCAGGATCTTAGCCACACCCCCCCTTATGTATGTTATTGCAAAGAAGAAGCATGGAAACATTTTAAAGGAATGTAACCGGAGTATGAAAATTCCAAGCAAAAAGATTCATGAGTGACGTGTGCAAAAGCATCACTATTAGAATCTCTCTCTCGCTTCGGTCAAATTTTCGTCGCGTATCTCGTCCCGCAGTTTTTGTCCGATCGTCACGGATCATACCTCATATCGTCCGTCCCGATGGTGTGAGGTGCGCTGTTACTTTTATAAGGAATCGCCCTGCGGAATTCCGAACCCGGGGCCAAAAAGCGGGAATTTTTTCCCATAGAAAATGAACGGGGTTGAAATTTCGTGCCTCACAGTTCGGGCGTGTGAGCGTCCGACATGCACATATGCACAAATCCACTCGTAGGGGGTCCGGAGTGGATCACCATCATATAACTCCCGAATTTCACACACGTTCGGAATTTTGGGAAATCCGCGACATTCCGGCCCTATTGAGAATGAATGGGGAAATTTGATGCTCCGCTGTTCAGCCCGTGTTCTCTGTGTGACATATCCACTCGTAGGTGAGATGGAGTAGGTCGTGAACATATGACTGCCGCATGGCGTAACGTGAAAAATCTGCGAAACGACAAATCTCGGAGACAGGGTCATGTGACGTGTCTAAACGCTCGGCACATCGACGGGAGTCGCACGCTGGATATTATTTGATATTACGTCCATCACTGGCCCCGCCCCTCCAGAAAAAACGGCCATTTTTGGTGTCTAAACACTCGTCTCTCCGAACGAGCTAGCATTTCAAAGTCAACGCTAAATATTAAACATACCAGGCTCCCGGATTAGACTTAGTTATCATCAATTCCCAACCACAATCTGTATGGAGATTTTTGAATATGCAATACCTTCACATTTTACTAGATCATTCATTCATTCATTCATCTTCTAGCGCTTTATCCGATCTTCCCTCGGGTCACGGGGAGTCTGTGTCTATCTCAGGCGTCTATGGGCATTAAGGCAGGATACACCCTGGATGGAATGCCAACCCATCACACACACACACACACACACTCACATTCACACACACATTCACACACTAGGGACAATTTTCCAAGGTGCCAATCAACCTACCGTGCATGTTTTTGGACCGGGAGGACAGGGGGTTTTTCTCTGGATTCTCCGGTTTCCTCCCGGTCCAAAAACATGCACGGTAGGTTGATTGGCACCTTGGAAAATTGTCCCTAGTGTGTGAATGTGTGTGTGTGTGTGTGTGTGTGATGGGTCGGCATTCCATCCAGGGTGTATCCTGCCTTAATGCCCATAGACGCCTGAGATAGACACAGACTCCCCGTGACCCGAGAGCAGATCGGATAAAGCGTTAGAAGATGAATGAATGAATAATATGTAAAAGCAAATACACGTTGTTTTTTTGTTGTTGTTGTTTGTCTGTTTTTTTAAACGAATGGTTCTGGAGACTCCTTCCGAAAAAATACACTGTATTTCTTCACATGGCAATTGGATATAAATATAAACCATGTAGACGAACATTGTTATGTTCTTTTTGGCTTCCAGGAGCGAAAAAAATGAAATGATTTACTGATTTTAGAGATTATTATGATCACGATAAAAAAAAAAAAAAAAACAGACAGAGAGAGAGAAAAATAAGTTTCTCAGCGAAAGATCCCCCCCCCCCACACACACACACACACACCATCCCCCACTTTCTATACACGGCATACAGCAGCCCATAAGGGATCGCGGGCCTTTTTGATTGCCTCCGATAGCATATGCTAATTGTTGATTGTCTCCAATATTATATGCTAATTGTCACGAATTACCATAATTCATTAACATTTGGGTTCTAATTACACGCCGAAATAAAGGCGAACTCTGCGGCGGCGCCGTGCACCCCCGACTCCCTGATGCGCTCTGCCAATTCCGCTCTGCATATTGCCCAGGCAGCCGAAACAGCACGAGCGGGGTAGGGGCCGAACGCAGCCGCCGCCGCCGCTATTCTCTGATCAAAACGCTCTTCCTTTCTTTTTCTTCTTCTTTTTTTTTTCCCGCGCTTCGCCCTCACTTTGGCCTGCAGGTGAGACACAAAAGCCAAGCAGTCGGGTTTATTTATAAATAAATAAACCAAACGTTTGTTAAAAATGCAAATCGCGCTCAACAGCAGCGGCGTTTTCATGTCTGCTAATGAACGCCGCGTTCGGAGGAAATTTACAGGAACAAAAGGGAAATTAGTCGATTTCTGTTTCTCTTGTGTGTGTGTGTGTGTGTGTGTGTGTGTGTGTGTGCGTGTGTGTTGTGTGTGTGTGTGTGTGTGCGCATCATTACAGCCGTATGTGCTCATTATTTCATCTTACATTCTCTTTGAAAGCCTCTGATCAAAGCTCATTAATGAGATTATGGAGGTTTTTTTTTTTGCATTACTTTCCTATCAAAAAAACAAACAAACAAACAAACAAACAAAAAACAAAACGCAAGGTAAATAGGAAAATGTCATTTTCTTTTCTTTTAGCACGTTTCAGGGAGCGATGGTTGAAACGTCATGCATGTGCGTTTGCGTGCACACACACACGAGCGCACCACACACACACATACACACACATACACACATACACACACGGTTGTAACGCCATACATGTGCGCATATACACGCACACACACACACACACACACACACACACACACATACACACACACACACAAACATGCGCACACACACGGTTGAAACGCCATACATGTGCACATGCACACACACACATACACACACACACACACACACACACACACACACACACACACACACACACATGGTTGAAACACAATACATGTGCGCTTGAATGCACACACACACACACACACACACACACACACACACACACACACGGTTTGTAATGCCATACATTTGCGCATACACGCACACACACTCACACACAACAACACACACACAAACACACACAAACACACACACACACACACACACGCGGCACACACACACACACGCACACACATTAATATTATTCTTGGTCAGTTTGGTGATTAGTGTTAAAGTGAAGTGTAAAAACATGTGATATTCCGCCGCGTGTCGTTGTTGACGTATACATGTACAGAGTTCGCCACATGTCCAGAGCAGATTACAGCTGAGCTGATGAGAATTAGGGGCCTTGTCCAAGGGCCCAACAGTGTCCGTTTGGTGAATGTGGAATTTGAACTGAACAATGATCATGTGTTTTATTCTGTGGAAACGAAAGATAGAAGATAGATAGATAGATAGATAGATAGATAGATAGATAGATAGATAGATAGATAGATAGATAGATAGACAGAAGATGATAGATAGACAGATAGACTGATAGACAGACAGACAGACAGACATATACAGAGACAGGGATGGATAGTTGATAGATAGATAGATAGATAGAGACAGATAGATAGATTAGATAGATAGATAATAGTAATAGATAGATTAGATAGATAGATAGATAAATAGATAAAAAGAAAGAAAGATAGATAGATAGATAGATAGATAGATAGATAGATAAGAGACAGACAGCACAGACAGACAGACAGACAGACAGACAGACGATAGATAGATAGATAGATAGATAGATAGATAGATAGATAGATAGATAGATAGATAGATAGATAGATAGATAGACGATAGATAGATAGATAGACAGATAAAATAGACAGACAGACAGACAGACAGACAGACAGATAGATAGATAGATAGATAGATAGATAGATAGATAGATAGACTATAGATAGATAGATAGATAGATAGATAGATAGACAGACAGACAGACATACAGAAGATAGATAGATAGATAGACTAGATAGACTAGATAGATAGATAGATAGATAGATAGATAGATAGATAGATAGATAGACAGACAGATACAGATAGATAGATATAGATAGATAGACATATAGATAGATAGATAGACAGAAGATAGATAGATAGATAGGACAGACAGACAGACAGACAGACAGACATAGAGAGATAGATAGATAGATAGATAGATAGACAGACAGACAGACAAGACAGACAGACAGATAAATAGATAGACAGATAAATTGATAGATAGATAGATAGATATATAAAAAGATAGATAGATAAATAGATAGACAGACATATAGATAGATAGATAGATAGATAGACAGACAGACAGACAGACAGACAGACAGACAGACAGACAGACAGATAGATAGATAGACAGACAGACAGACAGACAGACAGATAGATAGATAGACAGACAGATAGATAGATAGATAGATAGATAGATAGATAGATAGATAGATAGATAGATAGATAGATAGATAGACAGACATAGATAGACAGACGATAGATAGATAGATAGATAGATAGATAGGATAGATAGACAGACATACAGATTAGATAGATAGAATATAGATAGTTTCTGACAATTTTTTTATTAAAGTGCACAATTTATTACAAAGCACACACACACACACACAGACACACATACACACACACACACACACACACACACACACACACACACACACACACACACACACACACACACACACACACACAGCCTTTTATTCAGCTTTGAATAAGAAATAAGCACTGGCACTGGAGACTCCTTCCATAACCCAAACATGGACCTGTCCTTCGAAGAAAATAAACATACTGTATTTGTTTATTTCTTTCTCATTTTTATTTTCCTTCTTTATTGTTGCACTTTTCCAGCCTCCAGCTCACTGCCTTCACGTCGGATCTCTCAGCAAACAACGTCATTCCGAACGTTTGTGATGAGAAAAGCGATAAGAGCGCTTTGTTTTATTCAACGCAAGTTTCATCAAAAGTGTGTGTGTGTGTGTGTGTGTGTGTGTGTGTGTGTGTGTGTGTTAAGTGTGTAGGACGTGCACAAAGAAGTGCCTTGGATGGGCTCCAATTGTCTCCTCTTTGTAGAGGCGGAGTCAAGCGGAATTCCCAAGAACAGGATTCAGGGGGCCACACAGAGGACCCCAACGAGACATGGCCAGAAGTGAGGTAATTGAACAAAGCTTTGTGTGTCTGTGTGTGTGTGTCTGTGTGTGTGTGTGTGTGTGTGTGTGTGTGAGGCCTCAACTCAAGCAGTGATCCTCCGGAGAGAGAATCATGGAGAATGGGAGGGTTTTTAATGAATGGAGACTGTCATTAAAATGATAACTATTTCCTCTGAGATCATATCCAATTTAAATGGAAAAGGAAAAATATTAGAGAAGACGTACGGGGAGGGGAAAAAAAGAAGGAAAAAAAAGTGGGGGGAGGAAAAAGAAAAAGAAAACGATGTAATTGAAAGATCTTGGATTTTCCTCTGCCATTCAAAAAGCACAACTTTTCCGGAGTTTTTTTTTTTTTTTCCGGGTTCCCGAAAGTGTTTTTCCGATGACGTCTGTTGTTGTTTGTTTCCAGTTTGGTGTTTCATCTGCCTCAAAAAAAAAACAAGGATCCGACCTTCGACCCGCACGAAGAGATAAATCACTTTTGGTATCCACAAAAAAAACAACAACAACAACAACAACACACAGCTGCAGCAACACCGGGGAGGGGGAGAAAGTTCAGGGTCAGAATAAAAGCGAGGAAAGGTATTTCCGGGAACACGGAGCGCACGTGTGCGTGCGAGATCAGTTATAGGGGAGATGAATTCTCTTGGACGGATTTCAGGTGAGCTGCGAGATGAAACCAGACGGTGTTGATAAGCGAGACGGATTTTTTTTGTGTGTGTGTATTTGGAAACAAATGGCGGTGGATGAGGATTACGCGTTCAAAAAACCAGGGGGCTTCTAATATATATATATATATATATATATATATATATATATATATATATAGATATATATATATATATATATATATATATATATTATATATTATATATATATATATATATATATATATATATATATATATATATCTATATATATATATATATAGATATATATATAAATTCGCCCTCACACCGCCAGGGTCCGGGTTCGATTCCCGTCTCGGACATGTGTGTGTGGAGTTTGTGCATGTTCTCCCCGTGCCTCAGGGGGTTTTTCTCCGGGTTCTCCGGTTTCCTCCCCAGGTCCAAAAACATGCACGGTAGGTTGATTGGCACCATTGGAAAAATTGTCCCTAGTGTATGAAGTGTGAATGTGTGTGTGTGTGTGATGATACGCCTGAGATGGGTTGGCATTCCATCCAGGGTGTATCCTGCCTTAATGCCCATAGACGCCTGAGATAGACACAGACTCCCCGTGACCCGAGGGAAGATCGGATGATGTAGCGGATAGAAGATGAATGAATGTATATATATATATATATATTCATTCATTCTTTCATCTTCTACCACTTTATCCGATCTTCCCTCGGGTCACGGGGAGTCTGTGTCTATCTCAGGCGTCTATGGGAATCTATGTTATGGCGTCTATGTTATGGAATTTTGGACTGTCTTTGCTCTGCCACTTTCTTGCCCTATTTTTTTCCTGTGCCTTATTTGTGGACTGCCTTTTAGTTTGATTACCCCAACTGAGCAAGCCATAGGCGACAGGCGACAGGGGCAAGGAACCAAAACTCCATCGGAGACACAAATGGAGAAAAAACCACAGGAGAATACAGGCTGAGTCGGCTGTGTGTGTGTGTGGGGGGGGTGTTGTTGGGGGGTGGGAGGAAATTTCTCTGACCAACAAATGAGTAATTTGTATTTGTAGAGGTCGTCTATAGGTTCTGACCCTCCATCTGGATAAGGACTGGATCTGGGAACTGCAGTGACCATCTGATCAGGATACAGTCTGGATCTGAGTCGTACCGATGACCTCGGAATAAACAAGAGACACACTAATATTAGTGTAGATAATACAGAACAGTGAAATTGTTTGGAATCTGGGATCAGAGCTCAGCCATGATACAGCGCCCCCTGGAGCACAGAGGGTTAAGGGCCTTGTTCAACGACTCAAGGGCGGCAGCTTGGCGATACCAGGACTCGAACCCTTGACCTTCCAATCAGTATGGGTTTACATCATGGCTCTCCATGCATTGTCCTGTGTATCTTGCTTCATGGACTGTGTTTGGTGCTGGCTTTCCCCATAGACATGAAAGTGACAGTTGTTGACATTGACAAGGAAGAAGTGTTATTATGGGGTGTCGTTGGAAGAGATCGGGGTCTTCAGTTGTTGTTGTCGGGACGTCCAGGGGATGTTCATTCCACCACCTCGGTGCCAGAACAGAGAAGAATAGCCTTGAGCTGATCTTTAGCTCTTCCTCTGATAGAAGGTCGAAACAGGCGAGCGGTGCGAGACGCTCTCAGACAGCGATGATGCGCTACGGGAGGTGATGAGGAGCTTTCTGAGGTATGAAGGAGCAGATCCATTTTTGCCTTTGAATCTGATGCGCTACAGGAAGTCGGTGGAGCGAGTGCAGCAGTGGGGGGGGGTGAGATAATTTATGCAGGTTGAATCATTTGCAGTGGACGAACAGCGTTCTGAGGTAGAAGCTGCAGTAGAGAGTTACAGCAGTCCAGTCTCGAGATGACGAGATACTGAACGAGCACCTGAGCAGCCTGTATGGATAGAAATGAAGGTTGAATCCTTCTGATGTTGTAGAGATGTCGACAAGAGCACAATATGAGAAGAGAAAGATGGTTGTCCTTAGTTACTCCAAGATTGCGAGCAGTGGTCGAGGGAGAAAGACGCCCTTATCCAGAGCGACTTACAACTGAGCAATTGAGGGTTAAGGGCCTTTCTCAAGGGCCCACTAGAGGCAGCTTGGTGGTGGTTTGGTTTGAACCCGTGATCTTCCGGTTCCAGAGTCCACTGGGCTACACCACCTCCCATTGGTAGGTGTTCCCACAGAGTTGTGGACAGTTATGCTAAGATCCTGATCCACCAGGTGATCCCAGATACATTCAGATCAGAGCTCATAGACTCAGCAATACACAAGCTCTGCCGAGTTCATCACAAACCTCTTACCCCCCCTTCCCCTCCCCTCCCCGAACATTATTATCGAAACTCCTAATTGAAAGCTGTTAGTTGCCCTGTGTCCTGACGCTCCTTATGGGAGAACTGGTGCAAAAGTCCGGAATCTCAGCGGCCCGCCGCGACTCCCACACAGCGGAGCAGATGTCTAAGCCGCCTTTGTGTACGTCGCAGATTAGCATGACAAAATAATCCATTAAGTGCATTATGTACGCTCAAAAGCACTACATATTAGCTATGGAGTGACACGGGTTTATTAGGCTTGATGAGATTATGGAGTACTTGAACAAACAGCGAACACCCGCGAGTTCTTGCCGCTTTGACTGCTATCACCTTGGCCTCATTTAAAATAATAATCACTCGCCAAAAACTTTCCTAGCAGAAACACTATATATATATATATATATATATATATATATATATATATATATATATATACACCATATACATACAGAGGAGCACCCAGGGACTTTACCAAACATTATACCGATACTCATTAGCTTATTACTCAAGTGATTTAGGAAAACGCTTTGCCTAATGAGCGCTCCTATAATTTCAATAATTGGACAGCGTACTTTGTGGACAGTCTCAAAACAAATAGTTTGCTGGCTCTCCATCTGCCCGAGGCTCAGAAACAAGACCTACCAAATCAAGCGTCTCGGAGGAAACAGTAGCGCTCCGAGAACAGCTGCTTAAAACCTGCCCCCTACCATACATTCAATACCACATGGATGAATGGTGGTGTTGTGGTGGGAAGGGGGGTGTTTGTAGGGGTTGGGGGATGGGGGGGGATGGGGTGTTTGGAATGTTTATCAAAGAAATTACTGATCATAACATCATCCTTATGGGTCTCGGAAGGAATGCCGAACCCATCTTGCAGATTACTGCTTGATGAGAAAAAATGCAATTAAAACGTCAAATACTTTTTATTAGACGCTGCCTGCCCTGTCGAGTGGAGCGTTCCCACGGGCCCGGGAGTAAGTATTAAATGGATGGCAAAACAAAAACATGCAGACAGAATTAGACAGTATTACTGTAAGAAGGAAACAACAAATTAGGCTTATTGGAATTGTTTCCCACCCAACCAACAGCTGATGCACAAGGCCTGGTCTTTAGGAGAAGAAGAATACATTTACATTTACGGCATTCGGCAGAATTGAGGGTTAAGGGCCTTGCTCAGGGGCCCACTAGTGGAAGCTTGGTGGTGGTGGTGGTGGGGTTTGAACCCGTGATCTTCTGGTCCAGAGGCCAACACCGGGCTACCACGTCCCCAGAATAGCCTTTATTTGTCACATATACATTACAGCACAGTGAAATTCTTTCTTCGCGTATCCTGCGGTCAGAGCGCAGGGTATCAGGCATGATATAGCGCCCCCTGGAGAACAGAGGGTTAAGGGTCTTGCTCAAGGACCCAAATGCGGCAGCTTGACCATACCGGGGCTCGAACCCGGATCTTCCAATCAGCAACCCAGCGCCTGATCTACCCTCTCCCATTGCCAAAGTCATTGCATGGTGACAAAGTAGGTGGGCTCAAAAATCTACCTTTTGGTTACCGGATATGTCTATACACAGGGAATAGAGCACAAAGGTCCCTTGCTCAAGGAAGCACGGGTGGCAGCACGGAGATACCAGGGTTCGAATCCCAGACTCCATTCATCCCAGTCCGTAACCCAGCGCCTGAAACCACTACGCTACACCACCTCCGCCTGGTGAGCTAGCACTTTTAACAATACAGATTGTGTCAAAGCAGCTGTACAGTCTTATATAAGAAGGTAATACACAGGCACAAATGTGTTAAATGTGTTTACAAGATCACTTGGAAAATAAACCTTGGGAGAATCCAGGCTCGGTTGGGGGTCAGTTTTTGCTCAAGTAATTTGGTTGTCTATAGATGCTGACCCAACATCTGGACAAGGTACTGGATCTGGGAATCTCGGAATAAAGGAGAGGCAGAGTAATATTAGCGTAGATGGCATTGTTTTTATGATTTGTCACTTATACATTACAGCCCAGTGAAATTCAGGGTCAGCCATGATACTGTGTCCTCCTGGAGCACAAGGCAATAAGGGCCTTGTTCAATAACCCAAGGGGGTGGCAGCTTGGTGATACCGGGGCTCGAACCCCCGACCTTCTGATTAGTAGCCCAGCGCTTTAAACCACTAAGCTACCCCCCCCCCCTTCCACTGAGTTACCCCTGCCCTACATTTGACATTTGAACCAGGAATCATCACATGATCACTATATACCCTTGGACTACAAAGCCCTTGAAGGTTTTTAAATGACAGTTTTTATTATCAAGGCAAAACTAAATCCAAAACTACTTGACCCTGTGTGAAAAAGTGTTTGCCCCCTAATTGGTTAGGTTGTCGTTAGCAGCAACAACAGCCACATTGGATGGTTTTCGAGCATGTAACGAGCTTTTAAAGGTCATCCCACAGTATCTCAATAGGATTGAGGTCAGGACATTGACTAGGCCACTGAGGTGGACTTGCTGATGTGTTTTTGAGATACATATACATGTATATATACATATGTGTGTCCTTTTGAGAGTCACCAAACAGATGATTCCTTGTGCGTGTAAATACACTTGGCCAATAAACCTGATTCTGATGTTTATAAACAGCTAAATCCACAGCAAATATATTTGAGCTTGTGCAGGTTGCTACATCTGCGAGTTCTGACTAGCATGATCCCGGAACCTCCAGTAAAAAGACTCGATAATGCCGACTTGTCTGGATGCTTTCTAGAGTGCCTTATGATCCCTGCAATGCATGACGGCTGAAAAAAAAAGACTACTGTGGTACCTCGGCGTACGTCGATATTTCGTTGCACAGAAAGCGACTTTGACTGAAGCTGATGTTAACTGAAATGAATTATCCCATTTGTCTCAGGTCATGATCGGGGAAGCAATTAGCGCCTTCCTCTAGATGGTGATCCGGGCGACGGAAACTGAAGGAAACGGCATTACCGGACGCCAGATTCCCGACGTTAGCTGAAGGCGACGTCCAATGAGACTAAGTAAATAGAGTCAAACAAAAAGTCTAGACTGCCAAAACTACACAGTTCACTGGTTACCGCTACATTGCTTCAAGCCCTTGTTTAAATAAAGACCAAAAGAACCCCAATGATTGAATGGACTGCAAATGGATCTAATTAAGCAAAGTTTTAAACGACTCGCCATTGGTTAATTCCTCGTCTTCCTCCCTTTCATGCGCGTTACCATTTCAAGTTAGTTAATTAGTTCATTCGTTCGGAATTAATAATTTACTATGGAAATGTTGACAGCATAATGACCTTTAAAAGTCTCATTTGTTGTGCCCGGGCCTGGTAAGATGACACCGGCGTGGCGGGAAGAAACGGAAACAAAAGCGGAAGAAATAGAAGATTGTTAATGGATTTTAACAATAGGTCCCTTGTGTATTCATTAGCATGAGCGGTTTGAATTATTTTACAGCCATTTGTAATTAGTATCTGCGAGAGTTATTGCCATAATCATCGTCAAGTTCTCCTCTGGATTCCTTTGGTTAACAATTAAACTTTGCTGTTCTTATAGTTGGTGTGGGGAAAACGGACATTCGTAAAAGCTCGCACTTGTAAAACTAATAAAAACTGTAGGGTTCCTTTAGGAGGAGTTTGATCATTTCATAGTTATGAGGTTTCATTCCAAGTTCAAAGCAGCCCCTTAATAAGGCTATTGCAGCAGGCACGGGTAAGTCCGGAGATGGCGGGGGTTTTAGACTTTTCGGAAGTAGCGGATGTCAAAATTACTTATTATCGTTCACTAATTTTCTTGACAGATTACGCATGCATAATACTATAGATATATATATATATATATATATATATATATATATATATATATATATCGCAGAATAGATCTTTCATAAGCGCTTAACAGTGCGTCGGAGTATAACTGGACTGCGGCTACTTAATGCCATATTATTTAATTGGCATTGTACATCCGTTGTACATCCGTCAGCCATGATACGGGGCACCCCCTGGACCACAGAGGGTTAAGGGCCTCGATCAAGGACCCAAGGGTTGCAGCTTGGGAATACCAGGGCTCGAACCCCCGACCTACCGATCGATAGCCCAGTGTCACTGAGCTACACCCATCCTAAGTTGTTACAAGAATTCAAATCGGGCCGACGACTCGGCCGTCCATTGCAGCAAATGACCTAGGAACAATGTTGGTGTGGCAGGGACACTCCACCCCACCCCCACCCCCTCCTTGGCCAGGATCCCACTTGTGCAACTTCTGCTTTGTTTTACGGCTGGAAAGAAACTACGAACCCAAGAGGAAAAATGGATTTACCGCCCTCGAAACGAGTTCCACACCGTCCCTCTAGACAGCGAATTGCCCCTCTCAACTCGTACCCCAAACCTGGTCGGTTTAAATACACTCTCCTTGAGAGAACAACTACTCATTCTTTAAACCTTTCATTATTCATTTACACACCTTGCTAAAACCCAAACCTTCTCCAACCTCCACCTGCAGCCCCCCCCCTTCCCCCTCCCCAGCACAGACGATGTCTAAGCAGATGCCAGGGGTTTTAAAACTCGCCAGTAACCGAAGAGTTAAAGCCGCCGAGCAGGAACGAGGATGGACTCCGTCACCCATGGGCCTCAGTCCTTCTCATCACACTTCATCATTCTTTGAGCTGGGGCCATTCTCGCTCCCCTCTCCTGCCGCTGCTTTTATTTCCCCCCACTCTTTTAGTGCCCATCTAATGGCTTATTTATTACATCCATACTTTATAAGGAGGATCCTGTGTGGCCTAATTAAGGGGCACGCTTCTTTGGAATTCTATGATAATTATGGGCCTTCATTGTTTTAATATAAGTCCTCGCCAAGCTGGAAATCTTGTTCACTCTCGGCATTCCCAGAGGGTCTTTATATATATATATATATATATATATATATATATATATATATATATATATATATATATATATATATATATATATATATAGGACCCCATGAAGCCGGGGCAGAATGATGGCAGTTGTTTATATGGCTGCTCTGAAAGTTGAGTCTCTCTCGAGTCTCTTGTTTCAGAAGTCCTTCAGCGGGATGAATACAGGTGGAGGAAGTTGGCCACAATAACGGACGGCTTTAAGGGCCTCGCATTCCCGTCGAAATATTGTGTTCGGTTCTGGCAATGACGCCAATTCGGAGTGGGATTTGCTGCTGTTTTGAGGCTCTACAAACTCGGGAAAGTGCATGTGTGTTTTTTGGTGCATTTGGAACATGAATGCTACAATTAGATTGCTAAAGAGACAAGCACGGCTGAGCGGGCAGCGTAAGTTGCGAACGGCACGTCCGCTCGTATTTCTAGCGCTTTCGAAGTTCAGCTGCTATATAAACATTTCTCATCAAGCAGGAATGCTCCCACAGGAATAGTCTCACTGTTCGGAATAAGGTTCGGGGGAGGAGTCGGAGATTTCTCTCAGACACATCTATACTCTGTATTTGTTCTTATGGAAGTATATATATATATAATATAATATTGACCCACACACATAGTGTAGTTATCATTTCTTTATATTGTTTTACAGATTTGCTGGATTTGGATATGGGGGGGGGGCGGAATGCGTGGAGTAATTGACAGTTTTTAATCGTAGCTCGTTTCCGCTCTCGACACAGAAACGGCGTGTAAATGCTCTGAAGATAATTGCTGCCCGTCCTCTAGAGGCAGTCTGGAGTGCCTGAGTGGCGTTTCTCATATTCCTACAACGTGGTAAACTGTCTCAATCCAATCACGCATGCATAAACATGAAAACATACACCGGCGAACACGTCACTCCGACACACATCTTCAAGATGTGTTTTTAACGCGGGAAGCTTTATGCGCGTATGCTTGGATTCATTCCGGCAATCAAATTCCAATCCAACAGCAGCGCGTTTACTTTCTGGAAGGATTGCGATTTACGAACATTTACATCAACTGCGTATAAAATATGATTTGGCAACAGGATTTAAATTAGCGGGACATATTATGTACTTTTATAAGCATTATTTTTTATCTGCTGTTAGTGGATGTTACCTATATACCTAATAATAATAATAATAATAATCGGGGGCATAGTGGCTTAGTGGTTAGCACATTCGCCTCACACCGCCAGGGTCCGGGTTCGATTCCCGTCTCGGCCATGTGTGTGTGTGGAGTTTGTGCATGTTCTCCCCGTGCCTCAGGGGGTTTTTTTTTCTCCGGGTTCTCCGGTTTCCTCCCCGGTCCAAAAACATGCACGGTAGGTTGATTGGCACCTTGGAAAAAATTGTCCCTAGTGTATGAATGTGTGTGATGTGTGTGTGTGTGTGTGTGATGGGTTGGCATTCCATCCAGGGTGTATCCTGCCTTAATGCCCATAGACGCCTGAGATAGGCACAGGCTCCCCGTGACCCGAGGGAAGATCGGATAAAGCGCTAGAAAATGAATGAATAATAATAATCTTTATTTTATATTAAAGATGTCCATCTCAAAGCGCTTTCCATCCAAATAAGAATGAATGAATTATTAACTAGCAAAAAAAGTCAAAAACATGATTACATAATTATAATAAAAGCAAATAATAATAGTGACTAACAAGAAGCATTTAATGACATGTTTTGTTTGTTTTTTGCTGTAACTGTCTTATTGGATTACGGTTACTTTTATTTTGTAATTAAACTGTGTAACCGTGTAACATGTGACATGTTACTGTTGAGCTTCAACCTTATTGAACGTGAGCACTGATTCCAAACAGGCTTCCTCACCTCAGCTACACCGCACACTTAATGAAAATCCATAATGAAACCCATCTAATCCAGGGCAACAACTTTTTGACATTCAGGTGTCCATATTGTTTGGTTCCAGGGTCACTAACTGGACCTGCAGGACCTCGAAGCCTTTTCACAATATGAAATAAATACATGCCAAATGCTCAGGCACATCCAATGATTTGGGTCTCGACTACAGTTACTCTACTCGCTTTTAATGCTATCAGACGTGCAGGGAGTAATGTACATTCATTCATTCATTCATTCATTCATCTTCTAACGCTTTATCCGATCTTCCCTCGGGTCACGGGGAGTCTGTGTCTATCTCAGGCGTCTATGGGCATTAAGGCAGGATACACCCTGGATGGAATACCAACCCATCACAGGACACACACACACATTCATACACACATTTATACACTAGGGACAATTTTTCCAAGGTGCCAATCAACCTACCGTGCATGTTTTTGGACCGGGGGAGGAAACCGGAGAACCCGGAGAAAAACCCCCTGAGGCACGGGGAGAACATGCACAAACTCCACACACACATGGCCGAGACGGGAATCGAACCCGGATCCTGGCGGTGTGAGGCGAACGTACTAACCACTAAGTCACCGTGCCTCTTGAAGTCATATACAGTACAGTGAAAAACAATGGAACTCTCAAAAAAAAGGGAATTTGATGCTGAAAATGGAGTTTTTTTCATGTTAAATACGTGGAAGAAATACGTAAATAATTATAACGTCTGTAAATGAAAGGTATTCATTTACGCTACATCAAAAACGTGCCAGTTAAGTCGTGACAATCGTTTCTATTTATTCAAATTTTACGTGACATTTTATTTGTCACATACACATGAATACATAGTACGATGTGCAGTGAAATGCTTTTTACCACCGGGGCAGCATGTAAACAAAACAGAAAGAAAAGAAAATAGTGCAGACATTATAATTAAATATGAATTAAAAAAAGATAAAGTGGAATAAAAATAAAATAGAAACGACACCTTGATGAAAAAATATATAACAAATAGTGACGGTATTTGCGAATATAATTTATTTTTGTAATCTATAGATTACATGTAACGCATACAATTTGATTACAAAACAAAAGTGATTCGTTACAGTTGAGAAAATTGAGAAAAAACATGTGATTAAATGACTTTTGAGAATGATAAACATTACAAATCCCAAACCCACATGCTCGTTCCCACATTTTTCAGTAAGCGCCACCTAGTGGACAAATGAAAATAATCTGCGACCTATCCAAAGTAACCTTCCTAACCTATATATTATATATATATATATATATATATATATATATATAATATATATATATATATATATATATATATATATATATATATATATATATATTATATATATATATATTGGGGACACGGTGGTTTAGTGGTTAGCATGTTCGCCTCACACCGCCAGGGTCCGGGTTCGATTCCCCGTCTCGGCCATGTGTGTGTGGAGTTTTGCATGTTCTCCCCGTGCCTCAGGGGGTTTTTTTTCTCCGGGTTCTCCGGTTTCCTCCCCCGGTCCAAAAACATGCACGGTAGGTTGATTGGCACCTTGGAAAATTGTCCCTAGTGTATGAATGTGTGTGTGTGTGTGTGTCCTGCAATGGGTTGGCATTCCATCCAGGGTGTATCCTGCCTTAATGCCCATAGACGCCTGAGATAGACACAGACTCCCCGTGACCCGAGGGAAGATCGGATAAAGCGGTAGAAGATGAATGAATATATATATATATATATATATATATATATATATATAATATATTTTTTTTTTTTTTTTTTTTTTTTTTTTTTTTTTTTTTTTAATTAGCAACCAATAAAATATATATACTGTATACACACACATACACATATACAGACGTGGACAAAATTGTTGGTACCCTTTGGTCAATGAAAGAAAAAGTCACAATGGTCACAGAAATAACTTTAATCTGACAAAAGTAATAATAAATAAAAATTCTATAAATGTTAACCAATGAAAGTCAGACATTGTTTTTCAACCATGCTTCAACAGAATTATGTAAAAAAATAAACTCATGAAACAGGCATGGACAAAAATGATGGTACCCCTAGAAAACACAGAAAATAATGTGACCAAAGGGACATGTTAATTGAAGGTGTGTCCACTAATTAGCATCACAGGTGTCTACAACCTTGTAATCAGCCATTGGGCCTATATATATGGCTCCAGGTAATCACTGTGTTGTTTGGTGATATGGTGTGTACCACACTCGACATGGACCAGAGGAAGCAAAGGAAAGAGCTGTCTCAAGAGATCAGAAAGAAAATTATAGACAAGCATGTTAAAGGTAAAGGCTATAAGACCATCTCCAAGCAACTAGATGTTCCTGTGAGTACAGTTGCACATATTATTCAGAAGTTTAAGATCCATGGGACTGTAGCCAACCTCCCTGGACGTGGCCGCAGGAGGAAAATTGATGACAAATCTAAGAGACGGATAATCCGAATGGTAACAAAAGAGCCTAGAAAGACTTCTAAAGAGATTCAAGGTGAACTTCATGCTCAAGGAACATCAGTGTCAGATCGCACCATCCGTCGTTGTTTGAGCCAAAGTGGACTACATGGGAGACGACCAAGGAGGACACCATTGTTGAAAACGAATCATAAAAAAGCAAGACTGGAATATGCCAAACTACATGTTGACAAGCCACAAAGCTTCTGGGAGAATGTCCTGTGGACAGATTGAGACAAAAATCGAAGTTTTTGCCAAGGCACATCAGCTGTATGTTCACAGACGAAAAAATGAAGCATATCAAGAAAAGAACACTGTCCCTACTGTGAAACATGGAGGAGGCTCTGTTATGTTCTGGGGCTGCTTTGCTGCGTCTGGCACAGGGTGTCTTGAATCTGTGCAGGGTACAATGAAATCTCAAGACTATCAAGGAATTCTAGAGAGAAATGTACTAGCCAGTGTCAGAAAGCTTGGTCTCAGTCATGGGTCTTGCAACAGGTCAATGACCCAAAACACACAGCTAAAAACACCCAAGAATGGCTAAGAGGAAAAAATTGGACTATTCTAAAGTGGCCGTCTATGAGCCCTGACCTCAATCCTATTGAGCATCTTTGGAAGGAGCTGAAACATGCAGTCTGGAAAAGGCACCCTTCAAACCGGACACAACTGGAGCAGTTTGCTCATGAGGAGTGGGCCAAAATACCTGCTGAGAGGTGCAGATGTCTCATTGACAGTTACAGGAAGCGTTTGATTGCAGTGATTGCCTCAAAAGGTTGCGCAACAAAATATTAAGTTAGGGGTACCATCATTTTTGTCCATGCCTGTTTCATGAGTTTATTTTTTTACATAATTCTGTTGAAGCATGGTTGAAAAACAATGTCTGACTTTCATTGGTTAACATTTATAGAATTTTTATTTATTATTACTTTTGTCAGATTAAAGTTATTTCTGTGACCATTGTGACTTTTTCCTTCATTGACCAAAGGGTACCAACAATTTTGTCCACGTCTGTACATATTAAAGCCTAGAGCCGCCATCTTCTTGACCTGCTCTTCGACTTATCCTTAACATGTCTTTGGGTGCCATGGACGCTTCATTGTGTCTCCCACCGTGCTGTAAATCTGCCAGAGAACATGGATGTCTCTTCTTCTGCCAGCGCTCGGGCCAAAATCCCTGACTTGGCTGCGGTCGCTCTCTTTTGGCAGGTGGCTGAAGCTCGCGTCTGCTCGCTCCATCAGAGGTATTAGGTACTTCTTAACGTCCTTCTCCTTTACCCTCCATTTCCTCCAGCTCATTAGGCGCTCACCCATTCCGTTTATTTAAGGAGAAGGGTTTGGGGAGGCGGCGTGTGAACACTCCCCCCCCCCGGTGCCTCCCTCGCTCCTGGTCGCTCCTGGTCGAGGGCTTCGCTCGTTCTCTCCGTCCTGTCCTGTCCTGTCCTGTCCGGGGCCCAAAAACTTTCCCGAAGAGCTCTGTGCTTCTTCCGGCGTGACTTTGCTCTCCGCGAGCGAAAAGTGTAACAGACCTTGAAAAGTTCCGAGCACGAGCAGCTTGGGAGACGTTTTTTTGCAAATTAGCCAGATGTGTTAGTAGGACAGTCCCCGATCGCATGATTTAAATGCTGTTTGCTCTCTTCCCCATTCTTCTTTTTCTGTTTTCCTTTCATTCTCCTTGAAGCTTTTCTGCAAACCAAAGCAAGAGTAAACATATCATTTTAAATGATTTATTTCAACATTCATTCATTCATCTTCTACTTCTACCAACCTAACCACTTCTACCGCTTTATCCGATCTTCCTTCGGGTCACGGGGAGTCTGTGTCTATCTCCGTCTATGGGCATTAAGGCAGGATACACCCTGGATGGAATGCCAACCCATCACACACACAGACACACACATTCATTCATACACTAGGGACAATTTTCCAAGCTGCCAATCAACCTAACGTGCATGTTTTTGGACCAGGGAGGAAACCGGAGAACCCGGAGAAAAAACCCCTGAGACACGGGGAGAACATGCACAAACTCCACACACACACATGGCCGAGACGGGAATCGAACCCGGACCCTGGCGGTGTGAGGCGAACGTGCTAACCGCTAAACCACCGTGCCCATTTATAAAATTATACCATAAAAAAACAACCTTTATCTACGAGATAAAAATTTTCCACAAAGATCTCAAATCTTTAAATTCACCGATTTAATGTTTAATTGTTATTTAAAATTAGAATTAATTCAAACAGAATAATTTAATAAAAACAGTGTGAGAATTTATTTGAATACACTCATTTAAAAAACTATTTGTTTTTGCTTGATTTTTGTTATTTCTATATGTATTGAATAATTATTATTTTTTTAAATAATATATAAATCATATGTAAATAAATAAATCATTTTATTTTATTTTCATCAATTCATTTCAACATTTTGGTGTTTCTATATTTTTCTGTATTTGCAACAATATGATTTTGCATCGCCACCCAAATGGCGGGAATATTAAAATTAAAAAAAAAAAAAAAAAAAAAAAAACAACCTTCATTTACGGGACGACACAAAGACCTCAAATCTGCAAATTCACTGTTCAAAGAAATAATAATAAAAATAATAAAAAAAAATAAATAAATAAACTGTTCAAAATAAGTATTACTGGAGAGCAAATTCAAACAATAGCAAATACATTCAATGAATAATTAAATAAAAACAATTTTAATTCATTTTAATACACTAATTGACATTTCTTGGTTGTGATTAGTTGTTTCTATATGTTTTAAACAATTATCGGTTTTAATAAATAAATAAATAAATTAATTAATTAATTAATTACCGTTTGAGTGTTTTTATTTATTCTGTATTTACAAACAATTTTGCATCGGGACCAAAAATAGCAGGCAGAAAAAATGACAATTAAAGAAAGATTAAAAAAGAAAAAATAAATAAAAAAACATATTTGAAAAATAATAATTAAAGAAAGATGTTGTTTTTTTTTTTTTTTTTTTCCCATTTTGGTTTTCAGTGCAAAATGATGTCAGAATAAACAGAAACTCTGGAATGTTGAAAAACTGTCATGAATGTATTCATGTTTATTTATTATTTAAAAACAAATAATTATTCACTAAGGGGCACTAAGGTGGTTTAGTGGTTAGCACGTTCGCCTCACACCTCCAGGGTCCGGGTTCGATTCCCGTCTCGGCCATGTGTGTGTTAGTTTGCATGTTCTCCCCGTGCCTCAGGGGTTTTTTTCTCCGGGTTCTCCGGTTTCCTCCCCTGGTCCAAAAACATGCACGGTAGGTTGATTGGCACCTTGGAAAATTGTCCCTAGTGTGTGAAATGTGTGTGTGTGTGTGTGTGTGTGTGTGTGTGTGTC
>JACRUU010000013.1:24764478-24776978 GCA_030449085.1 Kryptopterus vitreolus
AAAGAAAGAAAAATCGTTTTTCTTTTTCAAGCCAAATGTAATCTTTATTAGTCTGTTTCTGTACAAAAACCACGGTATCACAGGAAAAGAAAAAAGAAAGAAAGAAAGAAAAGAAAGGTAAAAAATAAAAAAGAAAAAAAGAAAGAAAGAAAGAAAGAAAGAAAGAAAGGGGAAAAAAACATGCATTTATGTACAGCACATTTACGTGTGAGAGGAGACGAAAGGGTTCTCCTCGCGTTCTAAAGACATTAATTAAACATTGTGCTTTTGATATACTTTCAATATATTTCAATATTTCACAAAGATCAGAAAGCAGTTTACCTTCTACCCATCCCCCCCCTTTTTTTTTTCCAACATCGGGGAAACCAAAAAAAAACAAACAAAAAAAGAACAAACCCGACCGAAAAACGCAACACGATGACAGGATAGACAGAAGTGTGTGTTTGTGTGTGTGTGTGTGTGTGTGTGTGTGTTTGTGTTTATGTGAGACAATGAATAGAATTTCGTACAGAACACAAACAGCGATGACGTCATTTTCTTGTTGGTAAGAAAAAGGAAAATAAAAAATGAGGATATAGCTTAAGTCACTCATCAACCCTAATCTGGTATAGGAATTTACATCTAAATTCACCTGTACATATATTTTGTTACATATTCTGCACCATTTAGCACTCTCGGGGTATCGAGTCGCCTCGGGGACGATGAACTTGACCATCGTTGCAAAACAAAACCCCGCGGAAAAACCCGTAGGGGTAAAGGGAAATGTCGTAGCGTGCTAGCTAGCCGGCGGAAATCGAGCTAGCGTGCTAACTTTATACACTGTGTATATTTTCGCCTTCGGTTACGTTCTGGAGGATGGACGCTCTACTAGCTATACTAGGCGTAGTAAGTTTGCCTGATGTTTCCGATTTGCTCGATTTGCTTTCCTGGCCAAGATCGTCCACTAGATTTTGAAGAGATTTTGTGTTAGAGCTCATTCAGCCACAAGGGTGGATGTGAGGTCCGATAGCGATGTCGGAGTCAGCGGTTTTTCTAGGCACAGGGTTGTAATAGTCAGGTGTTGGCGCTTTGGGCAGTCGTGTTGATTTGATAAGGACACTATACTACATTCTCCAGGGGAAATTTCTCGTTGTGGACGCCATTTTTTTTTTGTCCCGATCTGGAGGAATCGTGACTATCACCCGGGAGAGGGGCGGAGGGGGGGGGTTATAGCATTGTGCTCTAAGGCGCTGGATTACGGATCAGAAGGTTCTTGAGCAAGGCCCTTAACACTCTCTGTGCTCCAGGGGGCGCCGTATCATGCCTGACCCGGCGCTCTTCCAAAAACAAGTTGCGAATGG
The DNA here is from genome assembly GCA_030449085.1 of Kryptopterus vitreolus. Classification (NCBI taxonomy): domain Eukaryota; kingdom Metazoa; phylum Chordata; class Actinopteri; order Siluriformes; family Siluridae; genus Kryptopterus; species Kryptopterus vitreolus. The sequence goes on from JACRUU010000013.1 coordinate 24,765,819, forward strand.
CATGTGACAAATAAAGTGTATTCTATTCTATTTGACGTTTACTGAGGATTCCTAAATAAATACGTTACACGCAAATTGCAGAATGGATATTTTCGGAAGGAGTCTCCAGTGTCAGTCCATAAACATCTACAGACCGTCTATAAGACTACAAACCTGGAGATATTCAACTCACGACACGTCGAAACAAGGACGTTCCAAATCTTTATCTTCTACACAACCCATGACGAACCTCATCCATGGCGGTTATTTTATTTATTTATTTGTTTGTTTGTTTGTTTGTTTATTTATTTTGTGCCAAGCCCAGGAATGCAAAATCTCCGGCTGTAGAGCTCCACATGAACACTCCAAAATCTAGTGAAACATCTTTTCGGAAGAGTGAAGCGACGAGACGTTTGTCCACAAAGTGTACATACTCAAGGAGGTTTAATCTTTTCTCTACGGGGGAAGTCAATTGTAAATAATAATAATAATAATAATAATAATAATAATAATAATAATAATAATATACAGCAAGTTCCCAATTTTGCATAAGTAACCGGTGCATTTTTTTTTCTCCACTTTGAATTTGTAAACAATTTGTTTGTGGACATTTTTACTTTGAAATCGAGTGAATTTAGATCAGGTTATTATAGTTGGGATGTTGGGATTTATATGGTTGGTTGGTGTGTTGTTGTTTTTTATGTATATATAACATTTTATACATTTAAGCAATGAAGCATTTCAAAAATCCATCACCCAAACCAAATTAGATTTTTTTGTTTGTTTGTTTTTGTTGCTTGTTTGTTTATTTGGCTATATTGTTGTTGTTTTTTTTACATTCATCTAATCAATTTGAGCATTGAAGCATTTTGGAAATTCATCACCCAGACCAAATTTATTTATTTTTTTACATTTGTTTGTTTGGTATGTTTGGATGGTTGTTTTTTTTTTTACATTAGTTTAATGAATTTGAGCGTCACCCAAGCATTTTTTTTTTTTTGGGGGGGGGGGGGGGGGGTTGCATTTGTTTTTTGTTTGTTTTCTTGTTTGTTTGTTTTTTTTTTTTATTGTTGGTTAGTTGGTTGGAGTTTTTTGACATTAGTTTAATGAATTTGAGCGTTGACACATTTGGGAAATGCATCACCCAAGCGTTTTTTTTGGGGGGGGGGGGTGGTTGCATTTGTATTTTTGTTTGTTTTGTTGTTTGTTTGTTTGTTTGTTTGTTTTGATTGTTGGTTGGTTGGTTGGAGTTTTTTGACATTAGTTAGAGTAATGAATGTGAGCATTGACACATTTTGGAAATGCATGCTTGCAAGCAATTGCATGCAAGCAAAATGCATGCTAGCGTTTTTTTTTGGGGGGGGGGTTGCATTTGCATTGCATTTGGTTTTGTTGTTTTCTTGTTTGTTTGTTTTTTTTTTATTGTTGGTTAGTTGGTTGGGGTTTTTTTGACATTAGTTTAATGAATTTGAGTGTTGACACATTTGAGAAATGCATCACCCAAGCGTTTTTTTTTTTTTGGGGGGGGGGGGTTTTTGCATTTGTTTTTTTTTTTTGTTTTCTTGTTTGTTTGTTTGTTTGTTTTGATTGTTGGTTAGTTGGTTGGGTTTTTTTGACATTAGTTTAATGAATTTGAGCGTTGACACATTTGAGAAATGCATCACCCAAGCGTTTTTTTTTTTTTTTTGGGGGGGTTGCATTTGTTTTTTGTTTGTTTTGTTGTTTGTTTGATTGTTTTATTGATTGTTGGTTGGTTGGTTGGGTTTTTTTGACATTAGTTTAATGAATTTGAGCGTTGACACATTTGAGAAATGCATCACCCAAGCGTTTTTTTTGGGTTGGGGGGGGGGGGAGGGGGATGGGGGGGGGGGGGGGGGGGGGGGGTTGAATTAGTTTTTTGTTTGTCTTGTTGTTTGTTTGTTTGTTTGTTTTGATTGTTGGTTGGTTGGTCTGACATTAATTTAATACACTTGAGAATTGCAATATTTTGTAAAATCACCACCCAAATTGTATTTATTTTATCTTTGTTTGGTGGTTTGTTTGGTCGTTGGTTTTCTTTACATGAATTGAATAAAAACTGAATATTTAAATATTTCATCACCTAAACAGCGTGATGAGCAATCGTCCATTTCGGTCGTCACTAGGGAAAAATAATGCATGTGTGTGGATGGTTTTGAAGAACCATCCATTTTTCCTTCCTTTATCTGTTTTTTCCAAGTTCATTAAATACATTGCTGATGTAAGTGCCCCAAAGGAAAACAGTGCAGTCAGAAAGAAGAATGAACGTACACTCATTCATCACAAGAACTCACAGGACGAGGGAGGCCGAACGACAATGCAAAAAAAAAAAAAAAGTTAAACATACAAATAAATTTTTTTCCCTTTTTTTTTTTTTTTTTTTTTTTACAAAAGTCCTGCGTTGTTTTCTTTCTTTCTTTAAGAAAAAAAAAAGATGGAATTTTTTGGTGGGATTATTTATCAAGGAAAAACTTTTCACACTTTTTTTTTTGTACAAGATCTAAAAGATATTAAGACATCAAGAGATATGTGGTACTATAATTCAGGCCTAAAATCAACAAAGAATTCTCCAAACATACGTTGTTGTTGTTGTTGTTGTTGTTTTTTTTTTTTTTATAAATACATACAAAAAAAAAATGTTCACAAGAAGTTCAACAATAAATGTCTGGTACCTAAATGTGAATAAAAGTCGCAGAAAGCATTCCTGGAAAAATTTCTAGCGATCGTCACCACCTCATGACAAATGATCCTACACACTCGTGGTTCTAAAGATTAAAAAAAATAAAAGAAAATAAAGAAAAATAAAGAAAAATAAAAAATGATGCAGATTTCGAGTTCGAAGCCCAGCTGTTGTGCATCTGGATCAGGTTAGTAAGCTGACTGTCGAAATTCTGTATTGATTTCAATGGTAGAAAATGAACGGATGTTGGCAAGCAGATGAAAAACGTGTTTCCTTATTTCTCGGCCTCGACGCTTTTTTTTTTGTTTGTTGGTTTGTTTTTTGGGAAATTATTTATTTATGTACTTTTTGTACGAGCTTATTTGCTTCCTCCGTTTCGCTCCCTCCATCATCGCATGATGAAGCTCCTGAACATGAATCGAAATGAAACAAGATCCGCTCCCACATGCAAAAAAAAAAAAAAAAAAGAGAGAGAGAAAAAAAATCCGGCGCAGAGCCGATGGGTCACAGCTGCATGTTTTTTTTTTTGTTTTTGTTTTTGTTTTTGTTTTGTTTTTTTTACTGAAAGCGTTCGGTTGCTCGCTGTGTAATCATCTCCGATTGTGAAGTCTAGCTGCCTTTGCGTCCGTGGCTCCGGCTGTCGCAAAACACGTGTCCCAGAAATCGACGATCGCAAGGGATATGTAAAAATGTTGTTGTCCAAAAAAAACAAACAAACAAACAAACAAACAAACAAAAACCACTCCTCTATTGGATGGCGATAATGACGAACCCCCCCCCCCTTCCCCCACCCCCCCCCCCCCCTCCCCCCCCCCCCCCCCTGTGTGAGGGTGTGAGGATATATATTACGATGAGTCGGTGGAGAAGTTGATGTTTCTATTTATCAGATTGAAGTCAACGAGCTCCGGCTTCACATGGGAGGGACGATGAGGCCGGCCATGGCTGCAAAACAAAACACCAACACAACAACATCAGACGCCAGACACTTGTTCACTTTGTTTATAATGCTTTTTTTTTTAATAATTTGCTTATAAGTGCTGATTAAAAGACGTCCTGACTCAGGCGCTGAGCGACAGGGTCACATGACTTCACAGAAACAATGATTGAACTTGATAAGATGTCAAAATGTATAAACCAACAAATACTATCAGATAAAATAAAGCAGTTGTTTAGAAAAACACTTTTTATTTTTCAAAAAAGTTCGCTTTTATGAATCGATTTGGCTCACTTTTAACTATAAAACATTGTATGATATATATTATATTATATGTATATATATATATATATATATATATAGATATATATATATATATATATATTATATATATAGTAGAAATGTTTGAATATCTAATTACATTGTATTAAAACTGACTACAGAAATTCTGTATAAATTCCAAAATGTCAATTTTAAATTGAATGTAATAAATTAAGAGAAAAATAGAAACAAATAGTAAACAAACATATAGTTTGTTTGACTGCTTATTATGTGGGATTAAATTAATGAATTAATATTAATGAAATACGGCATTATTTACTGTTCCTTTCAAATTGTTATTTAAACTTTTTTTTATTAAAATACAAGAAAAAAATTACATATTATTTTTTATTTTTTTTATCATGTTAGATGCTATTATTATTATTTACTGCTGTTAATTATTATCTAGAAGATTCTGTTCCCAAAAAATCACAATAAAAAAGCTCTCCCAATAAATGTTTAGGTGGGAAAAAAATGCCAAAAAAAAACAACTGCCTTTGACAAATCCTATAAACAAAAACAAAAAATGATTTGTTTGTTTTACACAAACACCGATCCCTGCTACAGTGACAGATCAGGACATAAGTCTTGGAGTTATGGATCAACTTTGACCTTTGAATATTTTTGTATGGCGTATTTTTTTTTTCCTGGCTTGAAGATGTTTTGCTTTTTTTTAGGACAATTGATAAGCCTAGGTGCTCTAGGATGGTTCTCATTGGCTGAGAGGCAGGAGAGGGGCGGGGATGCTCACCCTGTAGGCTGCTCCCATTGGTGCTGGTGCAGGTGGGGGGCGGGGAGGTCTGAGGCCGCACGACGGGGGCGAAGGCGCTCTTCTGTTTGACTGCAGAGATCATATGAACAGGAGAGAATGAGGAAGAGGAAGTGATGGGAGAGATAGAGGGACGAAGTAATGGATGGCAAAAAGGAAAAAAAAGAAAGAAAGAAAAAAAGAAAAAAGATGAGGAATGTAATAATGATGGTGAAAGTGGTGAAAAAGGATGAATGGGGGGGGTGAATGAAACAGACACACATGCTCACACACACACACACACACACACACACACACACACACACACACAGGGGTGAATGAGGAATGAGTGAGTAAGTGATCGGGGAAGACGCTCATGCTGGTTATTAGGGCTCGGATGAAGTGCAAAGGAACGATTGGAAGGGAGCAGGAGGATGGGGATGCGAGAGGATGCTACCGGAATGGCAAAGTTGATCCATAACTTACATAAACCATAAGATCATTTTATAGAGCATCACAGATTATTACAACACAGCAACAAAACAAAAAGAACAGCTTTTCTTTATTCACACGTACACAAAGAACAGCGTCACGCCAAGCATGCATCGTCGTTCCCTTTGCTTCTAAACTTCCCCACGATCACCTTTCAGAATGCAGATCACTTACAACCTTGAACCCTTATTTTTCCAAAGAACCTGCGCTAAAATTAAATAAAACCCGGTTGCTCTTCTTTCGTGACTGCCAACCGCATGCCAATCAAACGAGTACCGCGGACAGAATACATCACCTGACTTACAACTTGTGGAGGACTAAGATGCACAACTGAATTACCCAGGAGGCCATATTACATGTTCGGATCCTGCCTGCCAAACGTGTCGGCCGTAACATGGAAGGGGAATCAATGTTAAGGTTATGGCGAAGACCGTACGCCGCATGACAGGTGTGTTAATGTGTTAGTGAGGATGAGGAGGAAGAAGAGCATAAAACTGCATCTCTTAGCGACTAGATCAGTAACAGGGGAGGAGGGGTGTATCTCAGTGGTTAAGGCGCTGGGATACTGATGGAAAGGTCGGAGGGGGGTTGGGGTTGAGCCCCGATATCGCCGGGCTGCCGCCATTGGGTTCTTGAGCAAGGCCCTTAACCCTCTGTGCTTCGGAGGGGCTCTGTATCGTGGCACTATGATATGTCAAATAAAGGCTATATAAAAATAACATATGACAAATAAAGGCTATTCAGCAGGTGTAGACTGCTTAAAAGGACATCCAAAACATCTCAAACTCAACCTTAGACTGTCAACAGATAAGCAGTGAAACGAATGTAAAACAAACATGCATAGCTGCCCAGACAGAATACCAAAACTCCAAGACCCTTATACAAGCAAAACCAATGAAACATCTCTGAAGGTACATCATTGCAATATAGCACAATCACCTTAGCACCTGTTCCGATGATCTATTTTTGTTAGGGAAAAAAACAATTCTGAACCTCCTCACGAAGATAATAGACCCAACCCAATAAAGCATGCCAGTAGACCAAGAATAACCAGTACACTTCAGAACGTGCTCGTGTAGAATGCCGACGCATCAATATAGAAAGACTACACAAGCAGGTAAACTACAAGAAAAGCAATGGAAACACATACAGTGGTTAAAAAACGGTCTACCCATGAGGGGACCCTACAAATATCCCTGTACCAATAGACTAGAGAAACATGTGTACATGTATATATCACTATATGGACAAAGAATTGTACTCCCTTGACCAAATGTATTTGATTTTACATCCCAGTCCAAAATAAGGACGTGCATATACAAGAAGACAACCAATATACCATAACCCTTAGATAGCTTAGGTAGCTTAGAGGATGAACCTGTTGAGGTCAGTTGCAAATTGGTACGCATGAAAAAGGTATCCTGCCTTGGTCAAGTACAATTTGGACCCGAGACACCTGTTCAGGTGTACAGGAAAACTAGCAGTGGACTATGGAATTACCTGAATTGCAAATAGTCACTTGTGTAGTAGAAGCACTGTCACCTGTCAGATCTATAAATCTCAGCAAAACAAACCACAGCGTGTGTGCAAACGTAAAGCCACATTTTACCAAATAAACACCAGGAACAACCAGGGTTAAACAGCCATGTTGCTATCGATCTTGCTGTTAAAAAATTGTGTTCACTCACTTGCGTAGGGCGAGTTGGCAGCGGATCCGTTGAGGAAGCTGGGCGAACCAGGCACACCGAGGTTAGTCATGCCAGCAGCTCCATAGCCGTTCATGGTGGAGGTGATGGTGTTGTAGTTGGACTGCTGAGGCGTGGAGCTCGGCACGTAGCCACGAGGAGACACGCTGTTGGAGTTACGCGAGTAACCTACAACGTGGGACAAAGACGGCAGGCTTAGAACGGAGTTTGTTTTTAGAAGTAAGTATGTGGTAACAGTCCATTTTTAAAAGCTATGATAGTCCAGTGCAGACATGTAGGCCTAACCAGGACACACTGTTATGGATATGTGTGTATATTGGGAAATAGGGGAAAAAAAACTGAGAGTGTCAATGCTGCCCTTCCACTTATCCTCCTAACATGTGTTTCCCATTCCCTCTGTCTCTCTCTCCCGCTCTCTCTTTCCTCATGTCCTGCTGAATTTCTCAGCAGGAAGGCCATTGATGGAGTGCTGGCCTGCTGGCTGGGTATCAAGAAGAAAAAGTGAGCCAAGACACACACGCACACACTCGTGCATGAGCTCAAACTAAAGCCAAGCTTGCAGACTCTTCGCATTGTCCGAATCCTGAATACTGACAGGTGGAGCTGGACTATCTCATGTGTGTGTTCAGTAATCCGATCCACCTCATTCTTAAACAATGACAGCATATGAGGACATGGCACCTTGACGTCCACCACCTCCGAGGTCATAGCATGGACAATTACGCACTGGACAAGACAAATAGACAAGATGTCATCACATTGAGATATTAAAAATGTGCTTTCGAGATCTTTAAAAGAAAACCGTGGCCAATTGGTACAATCAAGATCAGCTAAAATGAGTGTCTCAACTTCAATCCTTTAGTTCCGCATTTGAGGTTGAGATGTGAGAAAAGCTATGACAGGTACTAGCTTTGCACTGCCTAAATCATCGTAAAATGACTACATGGCATTGAAGGCGTCATTTTTGGATAGTGATTTTTGATCACGCTTTGTCTCGATGTAAGAAAATAGCGCATACCCCCTGCAGTATGTCCTTTCTGCAAAACAATCACTTGTACACGTTTGGCTTCAACATCATAAAGGCTACTCTCGTTACTAAGTCTCAGAAGTGATTACCAGTGAACATTTTTTAGCGTTATTTATTTATTTATTTTTAGTCATTTTAGACTTCTGAGTAAAAGTGGTTGGCTGTTCAGCATAAGTCAAATAGCCTAGACTTCCTGGCCAGATGTAGTACCAAAATGTTCTGCCTCTTGTTCTGAGACTAGTACCAACCTTGCAGATTTAAAAAAAAGTGCACATTTGGTACTACGGTACTGCATCTAATCAAAAGCGAGAGAGGTAATGGCAGCGGATACAGGGCCAAATGTTTTAATCAGTGTATATAACTGTAACTTATACGACACAAAGAATAACAGCCAGTGTGTGTGTGTGTGTGTGTGTGTGTGTGTGTGTAGTGGGGTGTTTTATGCTCTTTTCCCATGACCTCATGGGGTTCTGTAGGTGTTCTTTCCTGCCTGAATGAGGATAGCAGATGAGCCGAGAACAGAATGGGAAAGAAGAGAGGAAGAAAGCAAAAGAGAGAAAGAAATGCATCAAGGGAATGAGTGGGGTTTTTTTTCTGTCTGCCTCCATCTACTCTCTCCTCCTCTATCATAAACGGAGTGATCCGCTCATCTCTCGCTTCCTGTCTGGAAGACGCAGAGCTGGTGGTTGAAGAGAACCATGGCTCCTCTAAGCAGACACTGAAACAATTTCCGTTTCGTACACACAGCAAACTTGTATTGTGTGTTTATAGGGACCCGTTGTCCTCAAAAGCAATGTGTGGCTCAAGGGACTAATTAAACCCAAAGGTAATAATTACATTGTCCTCTATATGTGGCAATGCATCATCCTTAAGGGGAGTCATCTTTGTCCAGACAACCTCTACCGTTCCCAAGACACTGGTGTGTGAACATATATGGATGAGGGAAAACATCCCCACGCATCTGCATGTTTACAATAAGAATCTTATCCTCTGAAACGTGAATATTAACCCCAGAAGCCTTAAGACCAGTGCTTCAGCTTCAAAACCTCATCAGACATAACCTTTGATAACCTCTTAAACCTGATTATGCCCAATTGCTGGAAAAAGATCAGATGTTAACTTCTGGAACAAGAATCTTGCCGTCTGGAACTTAATTATACACTAACCTCTGGAACCCTGAATCGTAACCTCTGGAACCAAACCAGGCATCAACCTTTGGAACCCAAATCTTGTCCTCTGGAACCTAATCAGACGTCAAACTCTGGAACCAAAATCTCAATCTCTGGAAGCTAATCAGACTTTATTCTACTGCACCAGATCAGATCTTAACCTCTTGAGCAAAATCAGAAATGATCCTCTGGAACCTGGATCTGAGCCTCTTGAATCAAAATCTGAAGCTTAAAATGGTTAAAATGTTGGACTTCTGATCAGGCGGACAAATCCCAGCACTGTCAAACCCTCAGAGTTTAGACCAAGCAAGGGTCTTAACCCACTGTAGGTCAGATTTAGCAAAAAAAAAAAACAATAACAAAAAAAGTTTTAATCATTCTGGATAAGCAGGTCTAAAAAGTTCCACAAACAAATGTAAATATATTGTAATACCTCTAACATCATCCTTAAACTCATCCTTAAATTCAACATTAACCTCAATCATTTAAGCATAAATTTTGTAACTTTAATCTCAGTTACCTCAACCTCATAATTTTCACCTCAGTAACTTCAACTACAATATCAGTCGTTTCAACCTTAATCTGAGGAACTTCAACCTTACCCTTAATAACTTTATCCTCTAACTTGGTAAATTGAACCTTAACTACTTCAATATCACATTACACTCAGAAACTTCAAAGTCAAGCTCGTAAGTTTCAAACTCCAAATAAGTTACTTGGACCTTAACCTCAGTAACCACAAACTCAGTAAATTCAACTTTAATCTCAGTTGCTTCAACCTCAACCTCATGATTTTCAAACACAACCTCAGTTAACTCCAATACCAGTAACTTCAACCTGAACCTGAGGAACTTCAACCTTAACAAGAGAAACTTCAAACTACAGTTACTTCAGTATTAACAACAACATTAGGTTGAACTTTAGTAACATCAACATTTACCCCTTTAATGTCAAATTTAACTTCAATTACTCCAATCTAAACCTCAGAAACCTTAACCATAACCTCAGAAACTTTATCCATCACCTCAGAAACTTTAACCATCACCTCAGAAACTTTAACCATCACCTCAGAAACTTAACCATACCTCAGAAACTTTAACCATCACCTCAGAAACTTTAACCATAACCTCAGAAACTTTAAGCATCACCTCAGAAACTTTAACCATAACCTCAGAAACTTTAACCATCACCTCAGAAACTTTAACCATAACCTCAGAAACTTTAACTATACCCTCAGAAACTTCAACCATAATCTCATAAACTTGAACTATAACCTCAGAAACTTTAACCATCACCTCAGAAACTTCAACCATAACTTCAGAAACGTTAATCATCACCTCAGAAACGTTAACCATCACCTCAGAAACTTTAACCATCACCTCAGAAACTTCAACCATAACTTCAGAAACTTTAAGCATCACCTCAGAAACTTTAACCATCACCTCAGAAACTTTAACCATCACCTCAGAAACTTTAACCATCACCTCAGAAACTTTAACCATAACCTCATAAACTTTAACTATAACCTCAGAAACTTTAACCATCACCTCAGAAACTTTAACCATAACCTCAGAAACTTTAACCATCACCATCAGAATCTTCTCCAATTCACCCAATACACATTGTGTTATATTCCACTATAAGACCTTCTGAACTTCCCAACAGTGTAAAATGTTCTTGTTTATGCCTTGGGAAAATTTTCACCTCTCAAACAACAAAATACACACATAAGCACTCTATCAAGCAGCTCTCTAAGTGTGTGTGTGTGTGTGTGTGTGTGTGTGTGTGTGTGTGTGTGTGTGTGTGTGTGTGTGTGTGTGTGGTTGTGTGTGTGTGTGTGTGTGTGTGTGTGTGTGTGTGTGTGTGTGAAAACAGCAGGTTGTCAGACACGGTGTGTAAACACTGTGTTTTTTTTTTATTCACACAGCGTCTTCTGCATCTTTCCACTCATTAACAGCATATCTCTCTCTCTCTTTCTCTCTCTCTCTCTCCCTCTCTCTCTCTCTCTCACACACACACACACACACACACACACACACACACACACACACACACACACACACACATATATCAAACACGCACGCGA
>JACRUU010000013.1:24781978-24784478 GCA_030449085.1 Kryptopterus vitreolus
CAGATTAAACACATCACTTAAGTACAGAGTTTTCCGGACACATTCGATTCTCCTCCCCTTTGACCAGTAAGCCCCGCCCACACAACATTCCCTACTACACACACTACATGTTTATGGAGGACCGGAAGTCACATGACCACATGAAGTGGATGTGCTCTGAGAGGTACAGGTTTGGGCTGAGAGTGGAGAGTTTGTGTCGAATACTCTCTCCCTCTCTCTCGCTCTCTCCCTCTCTCTCGCTCTCTCATACTCTCCCTCTCTCTCGCTCTCTTGCTCTGTCGTTCTGTTTATGTCGTTGACTTATACCATCTGTGGAATCGTTACACGAGGAGGATCATTAGTGTTGAGGTCATGTTTTATCGTGGGAAATATATGTGAGTGAGGAAGAGGAGGATGAGGAGGGCAGAAAAAGAAGGAGTATGAGGAAGAGGGGGAGAGGAGGAAGAAAAGGAGGAGTAGGAGGAGGAAGAGAAATAAGTGGGAGAGCAGGAAGAGTAGAAAGATGAAAATTAGGAAGAGGAAGAAAGTGGGAGGAGGAGGAAGAGAAGGTAAACGCAAAAAAGGAGGAGAGAGAAAGGGAAGAAAAGTATTTCACTCTCTCACTCATTCACTCTCTCGCTCTCATTCATTCACTCTCTCACTCTCACTTATTCACTACCTCACTCTCTTACTCATCCACTCTCTCACTCATTCACTCTTTATCTGTCACTCATTCACTCTCTCACTCATTCACTCTTTATCTGTCACTAATTCACTCTCTCACTCATTTACTCTCTCATTCTCTCACTCATTCACTTTCTCACTCATTTACTCTCTCACTCTCCCGCTCATTCACTATGTCACTCATTCACCATCTCTCACTCATTCACTCTCTCATTCTCTCGCTCATTCATGCTCTCACTCTCTCGCTCATTCACTCTCTCACTCTCTCGCTCATTCACTCCCTCACTCATCCACTCTCTCGCTTATTCACTCTCACACTCATTCACTCTCCCACTCTCTCACTCATTTACTCTCTCACTCATTCACTCCCTCACTCATCCACTCTCTCACTTATTCACTCTCACACTCATTCACTCTCCCACTCTCTCAAACATTTACTCTCTCATTCTCTCACTCTCTCACTCATTCACTCTCACAGTCATTCACTCTCTTACTCATTCACTCCCTTGCTCATTCCCTTTCTATCTCACACTCATTAACTCTCTATCTATCATTCATTAACTATCTCTGCCTCATTAATTCTATTTGTCACTCATTCAGTCTCTATCACTCACTCATTCACTCTATTACTCATTCACTCTCTCACTCATTTGCTCTCTTACTCATTCACTCCCTTGCTCATTCCCTTTCTATCTCACACTCATTCATTCTATATCTCACTCATACACTCTCTCTCTCACTCATTCAAACTCTATCTCTCATTCATTATCTCACTCTCTCACTCTATCACTCATTCACTCTTACTCATTCACTTTATTGCTCATTCACTCTCTCTCACTCATTCACTGTATCTCACTCATTCACTGTATCTCTCACTCATTCATTCTCTTACTCATTCACTCTATTACTCATTCACTCCCTTGCTCATTCACTCTCTATCGCTCATTCAGGCTTTATCTCTCACTCATTCACTCTAGCTCTCACTAATTCACTCTAGCTCTCATGCACTCTCTCTCTCACTCTGTCTCATTCATTTATTCTCTCATTCATTCACTCTCACATCTCTCAAAACTCTCTTATTTATACTACCTCTCTCTCTCTGGCTCACTCGCTTTCTCTCTCTCCCTCACTCTCTGGCTCACTCGCTTTCTCTTTCTCTTTCTCTCTCTCTCTCTCTCCCTCTGGCGGTTTGTTCACTTCATTAATCTCCATTATAAAGCACAAGTTAGTTAATGTCTCGGATGCTTGGCCAACGACACCCTGCCATGCACCCATGCTGCCACCAACACACACACACACGCACACGCACACACACACACACACACACACACACGCACACACGCACACACACACACACACACACACTGAATGCTAATCCTAGGTTTACATTGTTCACAATAGTCTGTTTTCATTACGCAATGGCAGAAGTGACAGCAAAGAGTAACGATCTCTCTCTCTTTCTCTTTTCTCTCTATACATACATACACACACACACACACACACACACATGAGGAATCATGTGTGTGTGTGTGTGTGTGTGTGTGTGTGTGTGTTTCAATTAAATCTCTCATAATAGAAAGTGGCACCATGTAAATAATATTAATAACTGTATTATATATTTGCTCATTGTTATATTTGGGAGATTTGTATCATGGGGGCAGTTTTTGTGGGTTTTTTCACAAACAGACAAACAAACAAAGGGGCAGGCATTCATGCAAGCAAGAAACAAACAAACAAACAAACAAACAAACAAAAAGGGGATCAAGACTGCAATCAATAAAATTAATTCAGAATGAAATAATAAAACAGAACAAACAAAGAAGCAAGAAACCAGGCA
>JACRUU010000013.1:24789478-24791978 GCA_030449085.1 Kryptopterus vitreolus
CTCACACACACACATAAATAAAGCGTAGTGTATACTGTACAGCATAGTCGAGTATATTTACATATTTTATAGCTCATCTTTTACATAATATAGTTTGTAAGTTAATATAGTCATTTACTACACAATATAGTATAGTCGAGTATAGTATGTTAGAATACTGTATCGTATAGTATAGAATAGCAGTGTATTGCATAGTACGTCTTTTAAATAATGTAGTATATATTTTGATAAAATAATCATTTACTTATTATAGTATTGTACTGTATAGTGTAGTACAGGACTGTATATATTGTAGAGTACATCTTTAAATGAAATAGATTGTAGTTTAACTTAGCCATATAGAATATTATAGTACATAGTAGTATAGTACTGTATCATATAGTATAGAATAGTATAGCATAGTATGGCAGAGTATAGTATAGTAGAGTATAGTATAGTATACTAAAGTGCAGTGTAGTATAGTAGAGTATAGTATAGTAAAGTATAGTATACTAGAATTGTTTTATAAGCATTGTAAATAAGAGTAAAGTATAGTATACTGTAGTATAGTGTAGTATAGCATAGTAAAGTATAGTATACTACAGTATAGTGTAGTATAGTAGAGTATAGTGTAGTATAGTACAGTGTAGTGTAGTATAGTAGAGTATAGTATACTATAGTTTGGTGTAGTAGAGTATAGTAGAGTAAAGTATACTATAGTACAGAGTAGTATAGTACAGTATAGTAGAGTATAGTATAGAATAGCAGTTTATTGCATAGTACATCTTTTAAATAACATTGTTTGTAATTTAAAAAAATTATCATTTACTTATGATGCATTGTACCGTATAGTATAATATACCAATATACTGTAAAGCACATCCTGTAATTCATATAATTTGTAAGTTATAGTATAGTATAATATAGTATAGTACAGTAGAATGTATTCGATTATAGTATAGGGTTGTATAGTATAGTATAGTAGAGTAGAGTAGAATAAAGTATTGTATACTTCAGTGTAGTATAGTAGAGTACAGCATCTTTTAAACGATATTGTTTGTAATAAGCATTTACATATTACAGTATTGTATTGTACCGTATAGTGTAGTACAGTATAGTGTAGTACACCACTATATACCATATTACATCTATTAAATAATAATGTTTGTAATAGAATAGTCATTACACAGTACAATACAGAATAGAATAATATACTGATATATTCCAGGGTACATCTTTACATTAAATACTTTGTAGTTTAATATAGCCATGTAGTATATTATAGTAAATAATATTGTACTATAGTGTCGTATAGTATATCAGTGAATTGTAGAATACATCTTGTAATCAATTTTGTTTGTAGTTAAATATAATTGCGTACTACCCATTAAAGTATAATATAGCATAGTCTAGTGTATATATATATATATATATATATATATATATATATATATATATATATATATATATATATATATATGCATGATGATAAACTACCATAAAGTATACACACAACAATATACACTATTCTATAGAATAGAACAACGTATTATATAATATTGTAGTTTATTTAAAATACTATATCCCTAATACAGTATAGAGTAAATAGTACGGGCTTATTGTGTATACTGTAATACTGTAAGTGTAGAAAAATTACGACCCTAATCGTGAAGAAGTTCATATTTGTTTTTAAAAAAAAAAACTGTATTTTAGAGAGAGAGAGAGAGAGAGAGAAAGAGGTATGGAAAGTGAGAGCGAAAGTGTTTTATGAAGTCAGTCTCTGCTGACCTGCTTCTCCCCCTTCACTTCTCATTCACACACACTGCCTAATTCAATCCTCCTTCCCTCCATCTTCCCCCAACATGCATTTGATTTTTCATTCCCCCAACTCCACGGCTCAGTTTTCCTTTCTCTCATTCGCAGGGCGTGAGAAGAACACCGAGAAGAGAGAGAGAGAGAGAGAGAGATGAGAGAGAGAGAGAGAGAGAGAGAGAGAGAGAGAGAGAGAGAGAGAGATAAAGGGTGGGAGAGAGAGCGGGGAAACACCCCGGAAAAAAACTGTTAGTCAGATATTTCTCCATAATCAAGCCCATTAATCATAAAAGGCTGTCAAATTTGACTTTGGGGACAATTTGTCAGCCCTCGTGCCCACTCTGCTTTTGTCACCGATGCCTCTTGTATCGGTTAAGGATGATTGACAGCACGAATGCGAGCGAGTAGAATAGCTAGTTTGCGCTAATATGCATAACCGAGCTTTCATGAATAAGAATAAGGTTGCGGCACAAGAGCACGACGGCCCTTTCAAAAGGGGCCCTTCGCCGTTTGTCGCGCAAAGGCAAATAGATGTTATTACCATTATAACAATATTTGTTTTGGTGCGACGGGGAAAGGGCCCTTGCGAGCTGCACAATCGAATTTGTTCCAAGGCAGTTTTTTGGCAGGAGGGGGGGGGGGGGCACTGGAGGCGGAGGTGGGGTGAGTTTGTGAGGCGGGGCTTATGAGATGATGGTGTGTATGTGAA
>JACRUU010000013.1:24794478-24799478 GCA_030449085.1 Kryptopterus vitreolus
CTAAACATTTATATTTAGGATAATACTTTAAAAATAATACATCACGGTTGCCAGATCATCTATAATCCCGGGAAAGAAAAAAAAAAAAACCTGACGCAAAGAGTCATCGTGCATTTAAAAACAAACAAACAAATAAATAAATAAAAACCTTCGTCCGTTAACCGGATTTGGGCAGATGCTCCTCGATCTCGCTGGCAAATGAGAGCGAGCGTTCAGACACCTCGTAAAATCAATCTCTCGCCTCTTATTCCGCACGCCGCAGAGGTTACAGGTTGAATGGGGCCTAGTGGAAGAGCGAGGAGAGTGTCGTGATTAAAGACCTCTCTCTCTCTCTCTCTCTCGACCACACACTTTCCGCCTCATCCTAGACACACACACACACACACATATCATCGCCACGTTCTTTCGATGCCAGTTTAAAAATATATCCGACATGTGCGTGTGCTTTTTGGCATCCCATCTCCCCGTGTGTGTGTGTGTGTGTGTGCCCGTGTATGAATGTCCTCTCTCTCAGGACTTGACATCTATTTCTACCTATTGGGCTATTTTCCGCAGATGATCACGCTTCCCTCTTTTGCGATCCGTCTCATTTATTTTTCCGCTCGCTGCGCCATTTACATTCCTTTCCTTGATGTCCGTCCGGCTACGTTCCCCCCCCGCCCTCTTTTTTTTTTCCTCCCCAGCCTGATGGACTGATTGAAGGCGCAGTCACACCCGCGACGGACACAATCCCGCCAATATTCGGGAGGCTATTTCGAAATCAGTCTGCATGTGCAAACCACTCCATCAAAGTCGCCTCGCCTGCGACGGAACGACACAATTTGTTTTTCCGCAAGGTTCAAATTCCTGCGCAGCAAGACTCTCGCATTTCCATGCGCCGGTTTATTGATAAGAGCCCGCTGTAAAGTGTGTGTATGTGTGTGTGTGTGAGGTCTGATTGTCCCTCCGGTCATCACGGAGGCGCTTGCGGATGCACCGAGCAGGGAGCAGAAGACAACAGGAAGTGATTTGTTTACCCGTTTCGGCCTGTCGAGTAGCGTGCAAAGTGGCCGTCTGACAAACGCCTGAAACCTTTTCACCGCTTGCTATCGATTCCGTGTTTTTTTTTTTTTTTGTTTTTTTTTTTTTTTCCTTTCCCGTTCCGTTCGGTTCTCGCGTTCAGCCGCGCCGGCTCGAGTGGCCCCGGGTTTTTCTGAAGCGCGGGCCTGATCAATCGCTGAACCTCCGATCGATCCTCATAGAAATTTCATGAACTTTAAACTGTGACTGACAGTCGAGAGGCAAGTGAAGCATAAAAACCGCCAGGGGAGATGAGTCAAATCCCAAACACACACACACACACACACACACACACACTTAATTACAACCAAGTCCGGCTTGGATGCCTTGTTTAACTAAAAATGTACAAGTTCACACTTTTCCATGTGTCTAAAAGGACAAGAGGACACGAGCATTGAGAAATGGAGAACATTGAGAACAGGACAGGTTGAGAAGACCTGATGAGAGGACATTGTGTGTATCAAGAAAAGGTCGAAGGACTGTTAGTGGAGAAGGGATGAAGTCTTGAGAAGACGGATGTTGGAGAAAGAGGACATGGAGAAGAGGAGACATGACAAAATTTTGTAGAAGACCTTGAGACCTTGAAGAAGGAGTGTAAGAGGTGGTGGGGAATGGGAGGTCAGTCTTTAGAACCTTCGCCGGAAGATCGTAGGTTCAAATCCCACCACAAACAAAGCTGCCACTAGGGGGCGCTTGAGCAAGGCCCTTAATTGCTCAGTCGTAAGTCGCTCTGGATAAGTGCCGTAATGTAAATGCAAAGAGGGCATAAAGGATGAGGATGGTGTGAGAGAGCGAGAAGGATTGTAGATGGAGAACGAGTGTGAGAGGACAAATTCAAGGATTGACACAAAGAACATGAGGCACAAACTTAGGAGGACAGTGTGAGATAACCTGGAGGAGAACGCTGCATCTTGTTTTTTACTAGAAAAGACGGCAAAGAAGTGCGGCGTGTGTAATCCGTGTTTGCCGACCCCCTGATGAATGAAAGTCCTCACACGTGGCACCAATTTCAGGAGGAACTTCATGTTGCAGCATTAGTCAATAACATCATACTCCTCAGGTGGGGGATTGAGAGGCTTTCGATGCACACTTCCTGTAGGTGTCACTCAGCTTAATCAAGGCAGCACCGAGGCAATTAGCTGACGGGTGTGATTAGCATATTGAAGCGGATGGATGCTGCAGTAATCAGGAGCAAAGAGAGGGAGAGGGTTGAGGAGGACAGTGCGAGGCAGAGACAGCAAGATGGTGTGTGGATGAAAGGGGGAGGGGGGGGAACCCTGGATGAGAGGAAAGCAGTGACCACTTTAGGCATTTGGAGCATTATCTTCAGCTCATCACACACCTGCGGTTACGAGAGTTCTCAGCGGTGAGGGTTTCAACGCTCTGATGGACTGATTACACAACGATTCATCAATATTCTGTCCATATTGGAGGTTGCCTTCTTCTGTTCTACCATCGAAGCTAATCAGGAGTTCATTCATTCATCTGCTATCCGACTTTCGGGACGCGGGGGAACCTGTGCCTAGGCAGGACCCATCGCAGAGCACACATACGTTCATACTCACATTCACACACTAGGGACAATTTCCCAATCCCCTACCGTGCATGTTTTTGGACCTTGGTGGAAGCCCGGACAGCCCGGAGAACATGCAAACTCCACACACATATGGCAAAGTTGGGAATCGAACCCCCGACTATGGAGGCGGGAGGCGAACGTGCTAACGGCTAAACCATCGTGCCCCTTGCTAATCAGTAGAGAAATTCAGTAGGTTAATAGACAAAATATCCATCGCAATATATAGAATTTCTGTTTCTGAAAATATCAAGGCACTGTGTCCCACAAAACTTTTTTCTCCAAGTGGCGTCTCAGGGGTTAAAGCTCTGGATTACTAATTGGAAGGTCCGGGCTTCAAGCTGCCACTTTTGCTGGTGTGTTAGATTCTTCCCTGCAGTAGCTTGTCACTCCGCCCAGGGTGTACCCTTTCTTGTGCCCCTGAGATACGCCTCGGAATTCTCCATGACCCTGCATAAGTGGTAAAAATGATGGATGGATGGATGGGAAAACTTGCCATGTGCCCCCAAAGGGGTGTACCAAAGACTTCTTAATTGTACTGTATGGTTCTTTGTATATAAGGTGTCCCCTTAATTGGAAAACCCTTGATAGTGTCCCTAAACAACCCCCATGCACCCCCCCTGCCCCCCCAACCCAAAAAAAATGATTGGTACTACTTGAGAACAAAGTAAAGAAAACCTCAAAATTGTATAATGATGCATTGCCAGGATTACTTCTTTAAATTTAGGGGTACATTTGCAGGGTCAGATAACATTTTCCTAGGTCATTCTTGGCCATGTTTAGGTTTAGGAACTACTGACTACATAAGCAAAACTGGGAAAGATGGTTTTTGAGGCAATTGACAGGAAAAAACTGTTGATTGATGGCGTTCTTTGAAAGGTAACAATTTTTACGATAAACAAGATGAAGAATCCGTTAGAATGCAGGATTTTTTTAAAAAAATCTCGGAATAGGGTTAAGCTACAGTAATAGCCTCGAATCTCTGGAATATACTAAAACCAAAATGTGTGTGAGTAGAGATGACAAAATGTGGGCAATGCTAAACAGAACTCTTTTGTTTCCAGAAACCGACGTACTCCTGGACTATGGTTCGCTGCCTTTTCCGAACTTCTGGGCTCATAAAGCTTTAGAGGCCATGCGTCACATGGCGCCACCAATTCTGGCTAAGGACTGAGCAGAACCTATACACATACACACACACACACACACACACACACATATACACACACAAAGAGTTCATAGGACCATAGTTCCCACGGGGGGTGACGCCATTTCTCCACTCTGTTCAAACTCGCTTTGCTCTACAACAGGTCTCAGAACATGGTGTGTCTACACACTTCGAAGCATGGCCTGCTGTCACTGAAACAGCTATAAAGTGCTTGGTTACATCCTGGCAGAAGCCAGTTAAATAAGTCTTGGTTTATTAGTTAGTGCGGGAAAAAATAATCCAGGTTCTCACCATAAAAAATCCTGGTCCTTGCGAATGATTGCAACTCTTGATGGCATGCATTGAAAGTCGTGCCAATGCCAGTCCCCGCTAAACCCACTAAACAAGATCCGACGGTGCTCTCAGTGGCCGACGGCAATGTACGACCAATGCAAAGGTTCCCTACAAAAGATCTTATTATTGTTTCGTTCAGAATATTATTTATTCGAGGAGTGAAAAGCATGCTCGAGTGCACTGTATCAGTGCATGCTCCAGTGACGTTAATAAACACTGTCATTAGTCCTACCTTCAGTGTTTCCCATGCTGCCCCTCCCCAGGGAACCCCAGATGGTGCTTATTGTTGTTCTTCCCAACACCCAACACACCTGTAGCTAATATTCAGCGTGGGTCTTGATATACGTGTGGTGGAGCAGGTTTATTTATACGTGCTCAGTAACCTTGTAGGGAAACAGACACTCGAACCCAAATGGGAAAGGTTTCAGATCCAGACGAGTACTTCACAATCCAAGCAGGATTGGCAAATTCCAAGGTTGAACTTGGGACATTTTCTCAAATAGACTCTCTGAATATGTTTCCTATATGCCCGATATTCCCAGTTCTTTTACAAAATGCGGCAAGCAATGTAGATTGTAGGGGGAAGCAATGTAGGGGGCAGTGGTAGCTCAGCGGTTAAGGCGTTGGCCTCTGGACAGGAAGATCGCAGGTTCAAATCCAGCCACCATCAAGCTGCCACTAGTGGGCCTTTGAGCAAGGCCCTTAACCCTCAATTGCTCAGTTGTAAGTCGCTCCGGATAAGGGCGTCTGCTAAAATGCCCTTAATGTAAATGTAAACCCATGGTTCTAGGGTATTGACAGTGGTACAACTGCATATTTGCCAAGGGTATGCGAGATACCTCTCTTATTTTGGGAGGGGTAAATCCA
>JACRUU010000013.1:24804478-24819478 GCA_030449085.1 Kryptopterus vitreolus
AACAGAGACACAAACAGACAGAAACAGACATGCAGAGAAACAGACAGGCAGACAGACAGAAACAAACAGAGACAGACAGACAGACAGAGAAACAGACAGACAGAAGCATATAGATGGAGAAACAGACAGACAGACAGAAATAGACAGGCAGAAGCAGACAGAGACAGTGAGAAAGGCAGAGAGATAGACAGACAGACAGGCAGAAAGAGACAGAAAGAGACAGAAAGAGACAGTGATACAGACAGACAGAAGCAGACAGAAAGAGACAGAGACAGACAGAGAGATAGACAGACAGACAGACAGAAGCAGACAAACAAACAGAAATAGACAGACGGAAGCAGACAGAAAGAGACAGAGAGAGAGACAGAGAGATCAACAGACAGACAGAATCAGACAGACAGACAGAAATAGACAGGCAGAGAGATAGACAGACCTACAGACAGAAAGAGACAGTGAGACAGACAAAGAGACAGACAGACAGAAAGAGACAGACAGAAGCAGACAGACAGACAGAAATAGACAGACAGAAGCAGACAGAGACAGAGAGACAGACAGAGAGATAGACAGATAGACAGACAGATAGACAGAAACAGACAGACAGACAGAAATAGACAGACAGAGAGACAGACAGAGAGATAGACAGACAGAAATAGACAGAGATAGACACACAAAAATAGACAGACAGAGAGACAGACAGACAGAAGCAGACAGAAAGAGACAGAGAGATAGACAGACAGAAATAGACAGAAAGATAGACAGACAGTGTCTCCAGAACTCTCAGACTCACTTTTGGGCAGGTTTATACCCTTCACTGTTAAAACGTGGTAATGGCTGCAGGTTCACCTGTCAGGGACTCGATCTGAACCTGCAGCATCTGTTTAAATCAGACATTTCCTCTCAAACTCGCTCCCGGTGTGTCAGACATGAAAGCGCCTTCCTTTGTTTCTTGAGCGCCCCCTGTGGCACAACAATGCCAGCGCTCTTCTGAAGGGAAATCAAGTTGTGTTCTTCTTCGTCTTCAGGATGGCGGAATTCTCCAAGTGCGCTCGACCGAACTTCATCAAAGACCATTTGGTGCTCGGATGCTACGCTAATCACCGGCGCGAGACTTGGGGACAAAAGTGACTCTGGCCTACTTTTTCTCGGAACTTTTTGCGTAACCCTTTGAAGCCTCGTCACTTTGACAACAAATGCAGTGTCTTACCTTCGGAGGGGTCGAGACGGCGAGCGCGTCGTCCGTGTTTCGAGTTGTTGTGGACAAACATGTTGTCAGAGACGGCCAGCACGTGGCCGTCGACGTTCACCGTAGTGGAAATCACCACCTGGGAAGAGCATGTGATTCAGTAAATAAACGCCCTTCTTAAAACAAGCACTTAAATCTAGTTTTTCAAGTGTAGTGATTTTAATCATCTAACAGTAAGAATTCATTCGTTCATCTTCTACCGCTTTATCCGATCTTCTCTCGGGTCACGGGGAGTCTGTGTCTATCTCAGGCGTCTATGGGCATTAAGGCAGGATACTCCCTGGACGGAATGCCAACCCATCACACACACACACACACACACACACATTCATACACTAAAATTTCTCGACATAAGAATTTTACTTAATTCTTAGTTAAAATCAGCACAATGTTCTTTTTGGACATTTGCTTTATATCTAGGGGCACGGTGGCTTAGTGGTTGGCACGTTCGCCTCACACCGACAGGGTTCGATTCCCGTCTCGGCCATGTGTGTGTGGAGTTTGTGCATGTTCTCCCCGTGCCTCAGGGGGTTTTTCTCCGGGTTCTCCGGTTTCCTCCCCCGGTCCAAAAACATGCACGGTAGGTTGATTGGCACCTTGGAAAATTGTCCCTAGTGTATGAATGTGTGTGAATGTGAGTGTGTGTGTGTGTGTGTGTGATGGGTTGGCATTGCATCCAGGGTGTATCCTGCCTTAATACCCATAGACGCCTGAGATAGACACAGACTCCCCGTGACCCGAGGGAAGATCGGATAAAGCGGTAGAAGATGAATGAATGAATGAATCTTTCATGGCAAAATAACAAGACATATTTTCTAGAAATAGACTTTTATTTCCTTTCTTAAGATTTTTGGGGTGCATAATCGGGGACGCATGGGCACGGTGGCTTAGTGGTTAGCACGTTCGCCTCACACCGCCAGGGTCCGGGTTCGATTCCCGTCTCCACCATGTGTGTATGGAGTTTGTGCATGTTCTCCCTGTACCTCAGGGGGTTTTTCTCCGGTTTCCTCCCGGTCCAAAAACATGCACGGTAGGTTGATTGGCACCTTGGAAAATTGTCCCTAGTGTATGAATGTGTGTGTGAATGTGTGTGTGTGTGTGTGTGCCCTGTGATGTGTTGGCATTCCATCCAGGGTGTATCCTGCCTTAACGCCCATAGACGCCTGAGATAGACACAGACTCCCCGTGACCCGAGGGAAGATCGGATATAGCGGTAGAAGATGAATGAATGAATGAATGAATGAATGATCGGGGACGCACCTGAAAGCGTCTCATGTCTCTGGGATTCCCGGCGTTTTTCAGGCAGTTCTGGTTGCACTTGAGGAAAAACTTCAAGAAGAATCTGGAAAGAAAAAAAAAGACACAAAACATGCTGTAAAAATGACGCTAACGACGAAAATTCAGTCAACAACATTACTTTTTAACTTTTGATTATATGTATAAATATATTCAGAGATATATTGAGTACCTGATAAACATACCTGAGTAAAAATATAAATATAAAAAATATATTTACCTATTTGTTAAAAGTACAAATATGTCTATATGACTTGAGGAAACGTATCTCGTATGAACAGTACGTGAGTATTTGATTTGTATTGTAACAGTAAAGCGGTCTCTCAAAAAGAGATTAACCAATTAAATTATTGGAATTTCTTGAATAAAAATTAGAGTGGAAATATTAGCAAATTAAATTAAATTAAAATTATTTAAGTCAAATTAAATCAAATGAAATATCCACAGCTCACTGTGATCAACAAAAGTTGTTTCTCAAACATTTTTTAATGTATTTAATGTTTTCTATGGAATGTAGTTAGATAGGATGTAAAAGTTGTTCATATCTTTGTAAACTTGAAAGTAGCTATTACTATTTATTTATTTATATAAAAAATATTTTACTGAATGACTTTTTTGTTATTAACATTACGACAAAATAATAAAATTTTATTTTCCATTGGTTTTCATTCAGAAAAAGAATTTTCTTTACTAATCTCACGTATGAAATGTTTTTACACATTTTTAATAGACGTTTTAATATTTTAACAAGATAATAAACTACAAATATATAGAAAATAAGTAATGCAACATATATATATGTATATATATATATATATAAAACTGCTCCCCCTAGTGGTGCTTGGTCCCTGAAATCGTTACCAAGGAAAATGCTTCATTACACACGGCTTGCGTTTACGTCTAGCGTCGGCTAGTGATGACCCGAGACAAGGCCACCCAGTGCTATAGCTAGCGTACAGTACAAAACGGATGTCGCTGTTAGCAGATTAGCCGCTACCCGCTAATCTCAGCACATCCATCAGCGGCCCGGGCGTTTTGATCGAGCGCTTCCCTTTTAATTGTCGCATTATCGCGATAATAATCCGGGCGGTTAACGGCGGCCAAGGTCGCTGACAGTCATGTCACATTAACCAGAGGATAACCTCATTCATGGACCCGGGATCGCATTACTCCTCTCCTTTTTTTCCCTCCTCCACGTCTCTGCGCTCTTCCCTTTTCCTTCCCACCGCTCTTTTCCGACTTCTCTGCTTCATCCCACTTCCTACATTTTTCCATCCCTCTTTCCGATCCCCTCTGCATTTTATTTCCCTTTTCATCTCTTAATCAGGCATTCTCCATCTTTCTTTACACTCCTTCTTCTTCTCCAGCTTTCACCCACACTGTTTTTTTTTTACAAAAATTCAGCGATAGAGAAATAAAGAGAGAGAGAGAGAGAGAGAGAAAGGAATTGAGGGAGTGGAGGAAGCCTCGTCATTGATATAAACGAGTGCCATCTGCTGACTGCATCGATTTCCCCCCTAATCAGACAGTAACAATATCTTTAAAAACACGCGCCAGGAACTCGGGCGATTTTTTAAAACCTCACTTCGCCTGGCATGACATAATCGCCACATACATTTTTAACTCCCCCGACACCACCCGCTGCCCCCCTGCAGCACTCAGAGAGAGAGAGAGAGGAGAGAGAGAGAGGGATAGAGGGAGATAGAGAGAGCTGAAGCATCAGCGATTGCCCTGTTGCTCAAGAAATATGTGCATTTCGTAATCACAGAGGAGAGATATAGTGAGGCGACGGTGGAGAGAGAGAGAGCGAGGAGAGAGAGAGGAGAGAGAGCGAGAGCTTGAGAGAGAGAGTGAGGGGCTTTGCTCTATTTAGCCAGTATCGACTGACACTCGATCCGGGTTGCTCTGAAGGCTGCTAATGCCCTTTATGGGTGCGGAATACAATAATATGGGGGCTCCATCCCCGAGCTCCATTCATATGATATTAGAGTCCTTGGGCCCTGGGAGATAGGATCAATAGCATCGGCTAAAACCCCGCAGGACACCACCCGCTGCCCCCCTGCGAGGCTGCACTCGGGAGATGAGAGAGGGAGAGAGAGAGAGGGCGATCGGAGATAGGAGAGGCTGTGGAAGATTCTGCAATGCACCGTTCTCCTGTTTGAATTTTTTAAACAGCAGGAGATTTGCCCGAAACTGGAGCAGGAGAGAGAGAGACCGAGAGACCGAGCCAGCTTTGCTTCTTTAGACCTTCGACTGAGACGAGATCCGGGTTGCTCTGAAGGCTTTTCTTTTCCCTTTTGGGTGCGGAATACCATAATATGGGGGCTCCATCCCCGAGCTCCATTCATATGATATTAGAGTCCTTGGGAGGAGAGATATGGATCAATAGGGATTGAATTAAAACGAAAGGTCAATAGACGAGGCGCTGGTAAAAAGCTTCAGAGAAACACCGAGACACATGGCAAACGCAAGCCATGAGAGAGAGAGAGAATTGTCAGGGAGACAAGAGAGAAAGATAGAATTTTTTAAATTTTTTTTTAAAGGACAGAAATTCTGAAACAGATCAGACACTAGGCATAAAGATAGGAAAGTAAAAGAGAAAGAAATCTCAGTATGGAAGGGGAAAAAATCATAACGAAAGGTAAAAAATAAAATTCAGAAATAAATTTAAATTCAGAAAGACTAAAAAAATAGCAAACGAATATGGATCACAGGAAAGAAGAAAGAAGAAGGAAAGAAAGAAAGTGCGATCTTAAAGAAATTTGAAACAAACTAACAAACAAACAAACAATAAGCCTAATCAGAAATTTAGAAGAAACAAACAAACAAACAAACAACCAATAGAATTATCCTTAGGGATAATATTAGTATAATATCATATCAAAAAATCATAAGGAAAGGTAAAAATAATTCAGAAAGAAGAAATTCAGAAAGACTTAATGAAAAAAAGCAAATAAATATGTTCTAAGACTGTGTAGGGAAAAAAATAAATAGAAATAAAGAAATAAGGACGGAAAGGGGGAAAAATAAAGAATAAAAAAAAGCAACAAAAAATGTCAATCTATTCTAAATTAATAAAGAAAGAAGGAAAGAAAGAAAGACAGACAAAAATTACATTCTTAAAGAAATTTAGAAATTCTGAGTGAATTTAAGAAATTTGAAAGGAACAAACAAAAAATGTCAAACTATTCTAAATTAACCAAACTATGGATCAAGACTGCCAACCAAGAAAGAAAACAGACAAAAAACATTCTTAAACAAATTTAGAAATTACTGATAATTGTATCACAATTGCATTAATTAAAATAATCTGAAATTTAAGAAGAAACAAACAAACAAACAAACAAACAAACAAACAAATGGATCTTATGGATGCATATTCCGTATTAAGAAAAACAAAAAAATACATAATTGTATCCTATATGAAGAAACAAAATGCCAAAACAACTACAAATATTTTGTTATGGTAACAAAGTATGTTAGCCTATATGGAATGCCTTTAAAAAGCTTTCCCAGCTTGCCAATTGTTAGCCACATTGGCTTTAATAAAAGCTATATACAGCTGCAGGGAAAACAATTTCAGGCAAACTATTTCGCAAAGAGAGAGGAGAGAGAGGAGAGAGAGAGAGAGAGAGAGAGAGAGAGAGAGAGAGAGAGAGAGAGAGAGAAAGCGAGGGAAACATCAGTGCCTCATATTTCTCCTTTCCTCCAGCTGTCACTGGGCAGGAGTTGATAAGGAATGCGAGATTCCCGATCCCACTGTGGAAGAACGGGCATTGCTTCAAAGCTCGCTCTCTTTGGAGTGTCCAAGTGATCACTTTTAGACCAAGCACGGAGTGATGGTCTTATACAGGAAGTCGGGGGCGAGAGGAGAGTGAAAAAGAGACGGAGCACTAAAAAAACACAAAAAATAGAAAAACATGCCCTCCGAAACCTGAATGGAAATGTAATCAACACGCAGTGTGAACTTTCGCTAAAACATTCGGATTCGAGACGTTGCTTCAGGATGTTCGATTTAACACAAAGAAATCTGAAAAATGACCCTCTGTTACTTAAAAATGACAAAAATAACGTAGGCATGAATCGTACTCAAAAAGATTACGTTAGCGTTACAGTCGATACACTATTCATAGCGCACTAGCAAAACTCTGAAATAGCCATGCTAGCTAATTCCCAAATACCGTGTTTCCCCCCGAAATCTTATTTCACTTTTCTACCTAAAAATACTACCTAAACATTTTTTTGGCCGAAGCTAAATGATGCTAATGTTGTTTACTGTGAGGAATCCCATCCGTATACTTTTCTAAATCGAAATTGTATTTCACACAAAACAAAACAAAAACAAACAGAAAAGATTACGGCTAAATTTGTGCTAAAAATACTGATAGGCACTTTTGGAAGCCGAAATTTCTATTTACGACTATTTTGTGTGTAATAGATCATCTGGCGCTAGCTAACAGACATATTAGCAGACAGCTTGCTAATTAGGCAGCTAGCATACAGGGCGTTCTATGAAATTCCAACCGAAAAGCTGTATATTGTATTTCAATTGTATACATTTGTACTGTAAACACAATACACATACTTCTAACAAAACATAAAGCCATAATTTATGTTTATTTGTGAATTGGGGGTGTAATATCTCATATGCTGCTAGCTAGCAGACAAATTCACCGATAGTTCGCTAATTAGATAGCTAGCATTCACGTTGTTTGTTTGTTGGTTTTTTAGAAAACCACAATCAAAAAATTGACAGCACGATGGGATTATATTGTATTTTAGTTGTATATATATTTGTATGGAACTGAAAATAGCTCATGGGGGCACGGTGGCTTAGTGGTTAGCACGTTCGCCTCACACCGCCAGGGTCCAGGTTCGATTCCCGTCTCGGCCATGTGTGTGTGGAGTTTGCATGTTCTCCCCGTGCCTCAGGGGGTTTTTCTCCTGGTTCTCCGGTTTCCTCCCCCGGTCCAAAAACATGCATGGTAGGTTGATTGGCACCTTGGAAAATTGTCCCTAGTGTATGAATGTGTGTGTGAATGTGAGTGTGTGTGCCCTGCGATGGGTTGGCATTCCATCCAGGGTGTATCCTGCCTTAATGCCCATAGACACCTGAGATAGGCACAGGCTCCCCGTGACCCGAGAAGATCGGATAAAGCGGTAGAAGATGAATGAATGAATGAAAATAACTCAAAGAAAAGGCTAATCTGCTCCTAGCTAACAGACAGATTAGCAAATGTTACACTAATGAGCTAGCTAGCATATCAGAGATTTATGGGGAGGGAAATATCACAATTTCAAGATGACGGCTATATTAATTGTATATATTTGTGTTGAAAACACAATTCTCCTATATCTGGTATAACCTTAAGGCAA
Organism: Kryptopterus vitreolus; assembly: GCA_030449085.1. Taxonomy (NCBI): domain Eukaryota; kingdom Metazoa; phylum Chordata; class Actinopteri; order Siluriformes; family Siluridae; genus Kryptopterus; species Kryptopterus vitreolus. Next base: position 24,812,394 of record JACRUU010000013.1, read on the forward strand.
AATTACAGTTTATTAGCTATTGGGATGAGAAACAGCTAATATGCTGATAGACAACAAGAAAAAACTGTGACTATTTGACTGATTAGTTTATTTACTTACTTAGCAAACCTACTTGCATGTTAGCAAACTTAACATACCGGTACATACTGGTTTAGCAAAATGAGCAACAAACTTATACTAGCTAATACTTGCTAACAACAAATAGCTAATAAGAAAGAAAATACTAGCATACGGGTAGAATTAGAAACAACAAGCTAATATTTCAGGGTGGCATGTTTAGCAAACTTAGAATACACATAGAATTAAAAACAACAAGCTAATATTTCACGGTTGCATGTTTAAGTAAACTTAGCATACAGGTAGAATTAGAAACAAAACGCTAATATTTCAGGGGTGCATGTTTAGTAAACTTAGAATACACGTAGAATTAGAAACAAAACGCTAATATTTCAGGGGTGGCATGTTTAGTAAACTTAGCATACGGGTAGAATTAAAAACAACAAGCTAATATTTCAGGGGTGCATGTTTAGCAAACTTAGAATACACGTAGAATTAGAAACAAAACGCTAATATTTCAGGGTGGCATGTTTAGTAAATTTAGAATACACGTAGAATTAGAAACAACAAGCTAATATTTCAGGGTGGCATGTTTAGTAAACTTAGCATACGGATAGAATTAAAAACAACAAGCTAATATTTCAGGGGTGCATGTTAAGTAAATTTAGAATACGCAGAGTTAGAAACAACAAGCTAATACTTCTGGCATGTTTAGTAAACTTAGCATACGGGTAGAATTAGAAACAAAACGCTAATATTTCAGGGTGGCATGTTTAGTAAACTTAGCATACGGGTAGAATTAAAAACAACAAGCTAATATTTCAGGGGTGCATGTTTAGCAAACTTAGAATACACATAGAATTAAAAACAACAAGCTAATATTTCACGGTTGCATGTTTAAGTAAACTTAGCATACGGGTAGAATTAGAAACAAAACGCTAATATTTCAGGGGTGCATGTTTAGCAAACTTAGAATACGCATAGAGTTAGAAACAACAAGCTAATACTTCTGGCATGTTTAGTAAACTTACGGGTAGAATTAGAAACAAAATGCTAATATTTCAGGGTGGCATGTTTAGCAAACTTAGCATACGGGTAGAATTAGAAACAACAAGCTAATATTTCAGGGTTGCATGTTTAGCTGTTTATGAGAAAATCACATTTATCGTAATATAAGTCGGTGTAATTTTCCAAGACAAAAAAATTGCGAGCAGGAAATTCGGTTGAACCAGGAGACCCACATCTGTTCCAGGATGACAATGAAGCGCCATAAAGATTTGCTTTATGTATCGTACCTTTATAAAAGGTAAGAGTGAAAAGAAATGGATAAAGAATGGATGGGTGTGTGTGTGTGAGAGAGAGAGAGAGAGAGAGATAGAGAGATGTGAGGAGAGGGATATACAGAGGCAGAAGTCCTCATGTTGAAAGTCTCCCTCCCCGTCGAAAACTTATTAAAACAACATCAATTATTAATGTCCATCTAGAGCCAAGACTCAGTTATTAGTTTCACAGTCTCTCTCTCTCTCTCTCTCTCTCTCTCTCTCTCTCGCTCTCTCTCTCTCTCTCTCTGCTCTTATAAAGTAGGTAAAGATAATGAGCTGAGTGGAGTCTCTGTTGTAAGCCGTCACCTCATTACATCGGCCTGCCATCAATTACAAGAGGAGTGTGTGGCCCTGTCACTCGCCTAATGTGCCTCCGACACAGTGTCAGGAATTACTGCTGCCCCTAAATACACCTCTCTCTCTCTCTCTCTCTCTCTCTCTCTCTCTCTCTCGCTCTGTCTTTCTCAATCCATCTACGTCTCACACATAAAAGTATTATACTGCATACGATACTATAATTGTACAAATAGTAACGTATTCTATGTTAATTGGATGGGGGCGGAGTCACGGTGTCAATTATTATTTAGCCTTTTTTTCGCATTATATTTTAACATTATAAAATAGTTGCCTTTGCTTTGCTCTAAAAAGATGTTTCTTTCATTTCGCTACATGATGTGTTTTTCTCACTGATTTCACACCTATTTATTTTTGCAAAATGTTGGTCAAATTGTAACCAATGTGAATAAAACTTATTAAATATGTCATTTATTTACGGTTCATTTGTCTCTACGCTTCCATGTGAAATGCGAAAGAGGGTTTTTGTGGATTTACACGGTATCTTTTAAGTAATGATTTGTAATATTTTTGTTTAATATGCTCAAATGTGACCAATTTAATTATAGATTAAACAACAGTTTAAATACTTATTTATTACGTAATTGTCAATATGTTGACGAGGTGATGGTGGGTATATATAGTAAAGTGATGAGATATATATATATATATATATATATATATATATATACAAACACAATTTAAATACACTTTTATACTTTATTATTTTATATTTGTATTTGTAAAAAGTGTTTCACGACAGCCTACGAAAAAAATGCCTTTACATTTAAAAATTACTTAAATTAATAATAAAAAAAACAATAAAAAAGTTAGCATTGCTGTGTCGGAGACATACTACATCGCAATCTAGCGTAGCAGAACCGTGTCACAACGTCTCCTCCGAGGTGAAAAGTCCGGTGTCAATCCGCTCGGACACACAACGCTGTCCTGACTTGTGGTGTGTGAAGAGAAGTACCGAAACTATCTCTTTCTCTTTTCCTCTCTCGATCTCTAATACACACACACCTTTCCCTGGAGTCTCGCACTTATTACGCCAGTCAAGAAGAAGAGAAAGAAAAGCTCCATTTCGGAGGTGGGGATGTTTAAAAACGCGCCATTTTCCCATTCTCAGGTAAAATAACATACTCAGGATAACGTTCATCGACGTAAGCATTTTCTTTTCTGAGGATCAGGCGCGTCCACCCGAGGTACAGCTTGAAAGAGGACAAACCAGCACGGTGCCATATAGTTAGGCATATAGTTCCATTCAAAAATGTTCTTAAGTAAAAAGGGGGTGGAGCTTTAACTTTCACACATGACTAATTAGCTACGTTTTAACAATAATGTTCAGCAAACTTTAGCGTACTGGTACAATTAGCGTGTTTATACTCAGAAACAGCGAGCTAATACTTCGGGATGCTGTTTTTTTAGTTATAATTATAGCTAAATCATGGCGAATCAGTACTACAAACACGCCGATTTATTCCAGGAGCATGAACAGAGAGAGAGAGAGAGATGGTATTCATATTCAGGCCTCAGTCTTTTCAACCCTAAAGCATTTATCCAGATTTACAACCAACAATAAAGGTGTGTGTGTGTGTGTGTGTGTGTGTGTGTCCGTGTGAGACCACCTAGCCAATTCTCAGAGAATGGGACTCTCCTTGGCTCTACTACATGCTATTAATAATTCACAGGCCAAGATGGCAATTACAGGACCATGTACAATCAAACTAAATATTTAATAAGGCACTAAAACAGTGCCGTATTTTTGTCTGTCTGTCTCTCCCTCTCTCCTTCTCTCTCTCTCTCTCTCTTTCCCTGTCTTCCTGGTCTCTCATATTAGCTCTCGACATACACTTTCTATATCGGAAAAAACATCTTTTTACATTCCTCCTGACATGCGGCGACTTCATATTACAGAGGCTGCGTATGATGACTCTATTATACGAGGCGGTGTGTGACAGATAAACTTCAGCAAGATAAATATTTCATGCGATACACTTTCGTTCTGGTTTGCTCGTACAGACAAGTAGGTTGTAAGCAATGAGACGCCATGCCTCTTTTAGTAGGACTGGTAGGAACAAAGGCCATACCTTGTGGGTATTAGGAAGGCCACGCCTCCTTCAATAGAACGGACAGATGTGGCGTCCACCCTTTTACCATACAACTGTAGAATCCACGTCTCGTTCCGTAAGAGAGCATGCTTTTCATAAAACTAACAAACCCATTTCTCACTAGAATGGCATGGAAATAGGCCACACCCCCTTCCATAGATTGATTTATTAATAGAATTGACAGGCATAAAGGCCACGCCTACTTCAATAGGACTGACATTCAGATGCCACATCTATTTCAGACACAGTGGAAAACGCCTCATACTATAGGATGATATACAGAGGCCACGCCTCCTTAATATGTCTAACAGAAAGTGGCCACGCCTCCTTCAATACACCTGACAGACACATAGGCCAGGCCTCCTTCAATAAAATGCATATGCAGAGGCCACACCTCCTTTAATAGAACTTATGTGTATAGGCCACGCCTCATTCAATAGAATTTATATGCAGAGGCCACGCCTCTTTCAGTAGAATTTATATACAAAGGCCACACCTCTTTCAAAAGCTTTAATAAGAAGAAGCCACACCTCCTTCAGTGGAAGTCCACGCCTCTTTCAGTAGCTTTTATATGCAGAGGCCACGCCTCCTTCAATATAATTTATATGCAGAGGCCACGCCTCCTTCAATAGAACTCACTCGAACGTCATTGCTCATTCACTGGGATTGACACAGAGGCCACACCTCATTCCAGATGGTCACGCCTCCTTCATAGTAGTCCTGACAATCACGAGGCCACACCTCCGAGTGGTGGCAAAAGAGAAGAAAGAGGAAGACTGACAGGCACAAAGGGAGACAAGAAGAGATAGATAGAGTCATGTATAAAAAGAGATAGCAATTGGGAGAGGGAGAAACGATGGCAGCTCATGGACACACGGAGAAAGAGAGAGAAGGAATGAGTAAAAGAGAAAAAGAGACAGATGGAGACAGATAGGGGAAAAAGGTGTGTGTGTGTGTGTGTGTGTGTGTGTGTGTCACACTCTCTGTCACACAGCTGTTTAAGTCAATATCAATTCCTCCACTAAAGCGCAGGCACAATTCCTGGAGCACAGAGAAAGCGGACGTACACAACCAATCACTCGTTTACATCTCACTGTGTGTGTGTGTGTGTGTGTGTGTGTGTGTGTTGTGTGTGTGTGTGTGTGTGTGTGTGTGTGTGTGTGTGTGTGTGTGCGTGCTTGTGTGTGTGTGTGTGTGTGTGTGTGTGTGTGTGTGTGTGTGTCTGTATTTGCCTGAGAGAACCTGTGAGCCTTCTGTTTTCTACTGTTTCCTGAGACACCAAACACATGTTCATGTTCACATACGTACCGGACTTACACATATTGTTCCCCACACACACACACACACACACACACACACACAGAGTCAGGTTTGTCGAGGTCCCCTGACTGCACTTTGCGCACGGTTGCCATGGAAAAGTACATATTTGCCTCACCGCATGACATAATGCACGTTTGGAGAGGAAGTGAAATATGTGAGGACAGTGACCTCATAGTGAGAGCGTGGATCCGAATCAAGTGCGTACGCATACACACACACACACACACACACACACACACACACACTTTCCCTTTCTTTTCGTTCTCTCAGGATCCATCATATGTTTTAAAGCCTCTACTGTACAGGAAACTGATTTTCCCTCTGCTCACATGTCGGAAAAGTTTACACGTGAACCAAAGACTCTGACACTGGAGACTCCTTCCTGACCGACAACCTTCATAGGATTATATTTAATCCCTGTGTTTAATCCCAGAATGAGCACACTTCTCTATAAAACAGAAAAAAATGGGGGGTAAAAACTAATGCTCCGTGTGGATTCGCAAGGTGTGTGTGTGTGTGTGTGTGTGTGTGTGTGTGTGTGTGATCGACATTCTGTCCTATAGAAACTCCCCTATACGACACCATCCTCTCTATCTGCATCACCTCAGCTTTCTTTCAGAGGAAAGAAAATGAAAAAAACAACAACAGCAACAACAACAAGAAAAACTCATGGGTGATGTGTTTAGACTGACAGCTTCATCCCGTCGCTCCTGGACCTGTCGCTCGCTGGCGAGAAAAAAAAAAAGGAACCGCTTGCTCGTATTTAAATACGGCCTATAATAGCCCTCCATCTATCAGAGAGGCCGAACGCCTATTCTTAGACACATACATTAGCCCTTGGCCCAGATAGGAATGTCACCAGATTAAACATCCAATTTGTTAACCGGAGCGGCCGAGAGGTGCTGCTTCTTGACAGGACTTACAAACAAGTCCAAATGGCCCCATTTTTCATCCCGGCTCTTTTTTTTTTTTTTTTTTTTTTTTGCCTTACACACCGACAAGGAATGACGGACAAGTGAAAGGCTTAGAGACCCAAGTTTTCCCTAACGCTGAAAATATGCAAATGATGGAATTAAAGGGAAAAAATAAACATGTAACATATACCAGATGGACAAAAGTTTGTGGACACCTGGTATTTTTTTTTTTAGGATTTGCTCATATAATTCCCTCCAGTCTTCTGGGAATATCATATATGTATATTCATTCATTCATTCGTCTTCTACCGCTATATCCGATCTTCCCTCGGGTCACGGGGAGTCTGTGTCTATCTCAGGCGTCTATGGGCATTAAGGCAGGATACACCCTGGATGGAATGCCAACCCATCACAGGACACACACACACACACACGCACATTCATACACTAGGGACAATTTTCCAAGGTGCCAATCAACCTACCGTGCATGTTTTTGGACCCGGGGAGGAAACCGGAGAACCCGGAGAAAAACCCCCTGAGGCACGGGGAGAACATGCACAAACTCCACACACACATGGCCGAGACGGGAATCTAACCCCGACCCTGGCGGTGTGAGGCGAACGTGCTAACCACTAAACCACCGTGCCCCTCCATATATGTATATATTTATATATTTATTTATGTTACCGTGTTGCCGTTCGGCAACTCATTAATTACCATAGATTCACATTTTTCACGTTTTTAATACTATAACTATATTATTATAAGTTATCGATATATCAAGTAATATGATGAATTCTTTTATATTTATGTAAGTAACTCTTTTAATGTTTATTTCTTCATAATGAATTAATTGCTTATGAAATTCGATGTCATTTTGTTAGTAGTTAAATATGGGACGTGGCCCCTTTAAGAATTATGTTCCGGTTTTGGTTGCTTGACATATAAACTGGTGTTACGTTTAGGTTCCATACGGTAACATACGCTAATATAGTGAGGAGCTGATACCTGTTGTGAATGCGCAG
>JACRUU010000013.1:24824478-24826978 GCA_030449085.1 Kryptopterus vitreolus
GGCATGCTTATCTAAATACATCAGTTTCCTCTAAATGGATATTGATATTTTCATCATGCGAAATGGTGGATGCTGATACTAAAGGTTACGCGCTGTAAGAGGAGCCTTTTATATCCAGCACGGGCGTTTGCACGCGCTCGCTGTTAGTGTTAGCGCTCGTAGTTCATTCATTGTGCCGTCCAGCTCATTAGGATTCGGGAAAATTTGCATGACATTTTCTTTTCGTCATTTGTTTTGCGTATAATAATGGACCTTGTTACGGATTGCACTTGGTGCATGGGAACAAATGCTGTAGCGTTTATTTACTGTCATTCACCACACTATGACTATGCACAAGCAATACACTTCAAAATACTGCTATGGTCTTACTCCAGTATACAAGCAACAATGTTATGGTCTTACTCCAGTACAAGCAACAATGTTATGGTCTTACTCCGGTATACAAGCAACAATGTTATGTCTATAGTATACAAGCAACAAATGGGTTATTCACCACACTATGTCTTACTATGACACATGTTATGCAGTATACAACTCCGGTATAAAAAAAAACAATGTTATGGTCTTACTCCAGTATACAAGCAACAATGTTATGGTCTTACTTCGGTATACAAGCAACAATGTTATGGTCTTACTCCGGTATAAAAAAAAACAATGTTATGGTCTTACTCCAGTATACAAGCAACAATGTTATGGTCTTACGGTATCAATGTTATGGTCAGTATACAAGCGGTATAAAAAAAACAATGTTATGGTCTTACTCCAGTATACAAGCAACAATGTTATGGTCTTACTCCAGTATACAAGCGGTATAAAAAAAAAAACAATGTTATGGTCTTACTCCAGTATACAAGCAACAATGTTATGGTCTTACTTCGGTATACAAGCAACAATGTTATGGTCAGTATACAAGCGGTATAAAAAAAACAATGTTATGGTCTTACTCCAGTATACAAGCAACAATGTTATGGTCTTACTCCGGTATACAAGCAACAATGTTATGGTCTTACAGTATACAAGCGGTATAAAAAAAAAAACAATGTTATGGTCTTACTCCAGTATACAAGCAACAATGTTATGGTCTTACTTCCAGTATACAAGCAACAATGTTATGGTCTTACTCCAGTATACAAGCAACAATGTTATGGTCTTACTCCAGTATACAAGCAACAATGTTATGGTCTTACTAAAAAAAAACAATGTTATGGTCAGTATACAAGCAACAATGTTATGGTCTTACTCCGGTATACAAGCAACAATGTTATGGTCTTACTCCAGTATACAAGCAACAATGTTATGGTCTTACTCCAGTATACAAGCAACAATGTTATGGTCTTACTCCAGTATACAAGCAACAATGTTATGGTCTTACTACAAGCAACAATGTTATGGTCACTTCGGTATACAAGCAACAATGTTATGGTCTTACTCCGGTATAAAAAAAAAAACAATGTTATGGTCTTACTCCAGTATACAAGCAACAATGTTATGGTCTTACTTCGGTATACAAGCGGTATAAAAAAAAACAATGTTATGGTCTTACTCGGTATAAAAAAAAACGGTATACAAGCAACAATGTTATGGTCTTACTCCAGTATACATGGTCTTAGCAACAATGTTATGGTCTTACGGTATACAAGCAACAATGTTATGGTCTTACTCCAGTATACAAGCAACAATGTTATGGTCTTACTCCGGTATAAAAACAATGTTATGGTCTTACTCCAGTATACAAGCAACAATGTTATGGTCTTACTTCAGTATACAAGCAACAATGTTATGGTCTTACTCCGGTATAAAAAAAAACAATCTTATGGTCTTACTCCAGTATACAAGCAACAATGTTATGGTCTTACTCCGGTATACAAGCAACAATGTTATGGTCTTACTCCGGTATACAAGCAACAATGTTATGGTCTTACTCCGGTATAAAAAAAAACAATGTTATGGTCTTACTCCAGTATACAAGCAACAATGTTATGGTCTTACTTCGGTATACAAGCAACAATGTTATGGTCTTACTCCGGTATAAAAAAAAAACAATGTTATGGTCTTACTCCAGTATACAAGCAACAATGTTATGGTCTTACTTCGGTATACAAGCAACAATGTTATGGTCTTACTCCGGTATAAAAAAACAATAATGGTCTTAAAAAAAACAATGTTATGGTCTTACTCCAGTATACAAGCAACAATGTTATGGTCTTACTTAAAAAAACAATGTTATGGTATACAAGCAACATGTTATGTTATGGTACAAGACAATGTTATGGTCTTACTCCGTATAAAAAAAACAATGTATGGTCTTACTCCAGTAAAAGCAACAATGTTATGGTCTTACTCCAGTACAAGCATACAATGTTATGGTCTTACTTCGGTATACAACAATGTTATGGTCTTACTCCGGTATTAAAAAAACAATGTTATGGTCTTACTCCAGTGTATACAAGCAACAATGTTATGGTCTTACTTCGGTATACAAGCGACAATGTTATGGTCT
>JACRUU010000013.1:24831978-24844478 GCA_030449085.1 Kryptopterus vitreolus
GATGTTTTAGAGCCTATTCAGACGTTTATCGCTGAATTCCCGTCAGCTGGCGATCAGTTTGTTCTGAGCTGCAGCAACAATTTACCCCCCCCCCCAAAAAAAAGGAGATGAAAGGACGTGCCAAGGTTTTGGTCATGGATGAAAACGGAGAAAAGAGCGATCGCGTTTGAGAAATTGGATTTCATTTGGTGTGGTTAAGAAGCAGTGCGTCATTGCGAATAACAAAAGAGTGTAAACACACACACACACACACACACACACACACACACACATATACAGACCTCACATACTTGATAAGTCGATCTAGGGGGGCAAATTTTTTGGCCAACACCAGATTCATACATATCAAACATAAACTTCTAAAAGGCATTAATATTAATACTCAATTGTATCACCGCATATGCCTAATGCGCCACCTGGTGGAACCGCCAGGCCATTACAGGACAAATGAATGCGGTCATAATGATATGAACTGATCTGATTTGGACTGATCTAGGACCTCAAAGAGACACCTTTCTTTCCAAACGTTAAACGAGGACGCCAATAGTTGCGTCTCGAGTCTTGAGGATGCAAACAATAGCTATATATATGATATATATATATATCATATATATATATCTTCTATATATATATCGACCTTCCCTCGTGTCACGGGGAGCCTGTGCCTATCTTGCGTCTATGGGCATTAAGGATAAACCCTGGATGGGCACACACACCCTCACATCATCACACACCAATGCCAACACAACACACACACATTCACAATAGGGACAATTTCCAATTTTGACCAACCGGAGAACCGTGCGGGAAAAAATGTTTTTGGAAACCGGGGAGGGAACCCGGTGAGGCACGGGGAGAAGACTTTGCAAATCACACACACACATTCCCGGAATGGAACCCGGATCCTGGCAGTGTGAGGCGAACGTGCTAGCCACTAAGCCATAGTGCCTCGTTATATATATATATATATAAGACCGTGTTCTGGTTTAAAAAGTTGTATTTAATGTCATGTGACGTAGACAGGATTTATCTGAGTGCTTATTGGCTGCACATTACACACTGGGTCATTGGGTCGACTCCCATTATTCATGAACAATGTAACATTATACACGACAAAGCACTCGTCTAATCCAATAACATGAGTGATCCAAGTATTTATACATGGGGTTGAAAGTAGAACTTGTTGTTGTTGTTGTTGTTGTTTTTTATAGTCTCGTTTTTGTGCAATTTGTTCAATGCAACATTACAAAAGTGTCGTTTTCATTTCACCTGCTGGTTTGGCTGCTGGTTTGTGTTTTTTTTAACAAAAACACATGGAAAATACGTTTGTCGGCACGTCATCGGATTAAAGTGTGTGGATTGTGGTCTCACACCCGCTGTATCTGCTGCTCTCGCCGTCCATATTGTGTGTGTTTATTACAGTATTAAAGAGTATTTATTCCTTGATTGTACCGCCCCTTTTCATGCAAACTCCGCCTTTTCTCCCCCACTGAACTCCCGCCCCTTTTTCAAACCAGAGACCTCTGAAACGAGGGGGTTTCATGACCCTTTAAGTACAGCAATGATTTAGATCCACTTCCTGAAATAGTCGCTATGTTCACAAGGGTTCACAAGATGGCAGATCCTCATCAACATCAATGTTCTGCTTCAGTAGACCTGTGCCAGTACCGGGCCAGAGAAGTGAAAATAGACTCCAAGATTTCCTCCGCTGAACGCCCAGAAAATCCTCACTCACCCATGGAATCTACAACAATCTCACTCCCCCCCCCCCCCCCCCCCCTTCCACGCCAGAAATGTCACCGAAACGAGCGTACTCCGAACCCGTCCTTTTATTCACATGACCAATCAATCGATCATCCTGAAAAACGCCACGTGAGCATGAAGACCTTCGCCTCGATCTCGGCCCGAAGTGCGGGCGTTGACGCCACGTTTATCTAATCCTGAGCATGAAGACCTTCGCCTCGATCTCGGCCCGAAGTGCGGGCGTTGATTTAATGTCTCCTCGCGCCGGTTGCGAGGCGAGCGTAACGTCCCGCCCGGTCCTCGTGTAAGATTATCTCTCCATTAGCGCAAACACGATCTCTTATTGCAGTCAATAAAACATGCCATTCTAATTACGAGGGAGGGAGACGGCGTGGGTCGGAACGACACTCGTGGCTTTATTGCATCGAAGCACGCCGGATTGGCTGCGGAAGATTTATGGATGTAATGAAGGAAGTCGAAATTATTCCTGATTATAATTAAGGCGGCATCCGGCGGAGACGTACGCGGATAGAGAGAGAGAGTGAGAGAGAGAGAGAGAGGGAAAGGGAAAAAAAAAGTCAGGAGTCCACTCGAAGCGCTGATCAAATTGGTTATTATTATTTTAGATGACAAGCGTTGCGCTGTTAATTGTCATTGCGTAATGACTAACACCTGATGTTGACTCAATTAGTGCTACTACTTGTCGTGGGTGGAAATAAAAAGAACCATGGGGGGTTTTTTTTACACTCTTGGGGTTCACACACACACACACACACACACACTTTTTACACACTAAATATTTGAAAAGCCTCAACGGTACCAGAACAGAGGGACCCTGCCAAACCAAACACTTGCATGTTTCCTGGTCCTTCCAAAAAACACTTTTTTATATTAATAACACCATTTTTTTCAGACTAAAATCGAATACAAAAAGTACTAGAACTTTTCCAAGCATCTCTGCTTCTTCTTTAAACGGTTTACCAAAAAGTTGGAGGTGCACAGGTGCATTAAATGACCTGTTCTTGGACATCCAAACCTCTTCCACCGTTCGGAAATCCGGCTCCGGGAAGACCTACTTCACACGTTTTGCAAGATGTGGAAGATTTTCAGGCCGGCACCCACATCAGTACTCCGAAAATTCTCAAGAAAAGTCATTACCAGAGCAAAAGGGGGGGTCTTAAAGGCGACATTGCAATCTTACAAGGTGTTCAAAGAGCATAGAGAACAGAGCCATGATAAGGGTCAGCCATGGAGCACAGAGGGTTAAGGGCCTTGCTCAAGGACCCAAGGGCCCATAATTTTCTGATCAGTAGCCCAGGGCCTTAAACCACTGAGCTACAACCCATCCCTATAGGTCACGTCGAATAGAGCTGGATGTAGATACCACGACTACCCTTTCTTACAAGCCTACAGTAGACTCTTGCACAAGCATTGCACACTATACATTTTACACTACACTGGTCACTTTACACTTGGTCAGCAGCCTTTACTTTACCACTTGGACACTTTAGAACACACACTACACTTGTCACTTTACACTGGACACTACACCAGACACTTTACACTGGTCACTACATTAGACACTTTACACCAGACACTTTACACCACTGGACATTTTACTGGACACTTTACACTTTACCACTGGACACTTTACACCAGACACTTTACACACTTTACTTTACACTGGACATTACACACTTTTGGGACACTTTACACTTGTCACTTTACACTGGACACTACACCAGACACTTTATACTGGTCACTACACTAGACACTTTACACCAGACACTTTATACTGTCACTACACTAGACACTTTACACTTTACACTAGACACTTTACACTGGTCACTACACTGGATACTTTACACCAGACACTTTACACCAGACACTTTACACTTTACACTAGACACTAGACTTTACACTGGACATTTTATGCCAGACACTTTACACTTGTCACTTTACACTGGACACTACACCAGACACTTTATACTGGTCACTACACTAGACACTTTACACTAGACACTTTACACTGGTCACTTTACACTGGTCACTACACTGGATACTTTACACCAGACACTTTACACCAGACACTTTACACTAGGCACTAGACTTTACACTGGACACTTTATGCCAGACACTTTACACTTGTCCCTTTACACTGGACACTACACCAAACACTTTATACTGGTCCCTACACTAGACACTTTACACTAGACACTTTACACTGGTCACTACACTGGATACTTTACACCAGACACTTTACACCAGACACTTTACATTAGACACTAGACTTTACACTGGACATTTTAGGCCAGACAATTTACACTTGTCACTTTACACTGGACACTACACCAGACACTTTATACTGGTCACTACACTAGACACTTTACACTAGACACTTTACACTGGTCACTACACTGGATACTTTAGCACCAGACACTTTACACCAGACACTTTACACTAGACACTAGACTTTACACTGGACACTTTATGTCAGACATTTTACATTGGTCACTTTACACCGGACACTTTACACTAGACACTTGACACTTTACACCGGTCACATTACACTTGGACACTTTACACACTTTACAAGACCTGGCACTTTACACTGGACACTTGACACTTTACACTGGTCACTTTACACTTGGTCACTTTACACTTTGGTCACCATTCACCAGACACTTTACACCAGACACTTTATACTGGTACCTTTACACTGGAAACTTTACACTGGACACTTTATGCCAGACACTTTACATTGGTCACTTTACACCGGACACTTTACACTGGACACTTGACACTTTACACCGGTCACATTACACTTGACACTAAACCAGACACTTTACACTGGACACTTGACACTTTACACTGGTCCTATTTCACCAGGCACTTTACCCTGGACACTTTACACTGCACATTTTACACCAGACACTTTACACTGGTCAGTTTACACTGCACATTTTACACCAGACACTTTACACTGGTCACTTTATACACTATTTTTATATTTTTTATAAATATGTCGTTTGTATTCTATTTTTATTTTTTTATTCTACTTTATCTTTTCTATTTACATTTATTTATAATATCTGCACTGTTTTCTTTTTCTTTTCTTTTCTAATATTTACATGCTGGACGGTCGTATAAAATCTCACCGCATGTCATACTATGTATGTATGTGTATGTGAGAAATAAAATTAGAATTTGACTCCAGAGGCCTGTTTATCTTTTTAACTATCCAATAAAAAAATCGTGTCGTTTCCTCCCCAGAGTCGAAATTGTCTTCGTGGAATCGAGGATTGAAATTGGACGTTTTAAAAAAACGCTCCTCAGAACTATTCTCAGCGTGGCGAAAAAGATACAACTGTACGATTTCACACACAACCCTTTCCTCCCATACTCGGAGGAAGTGCCATATGGTTTCTCAGGCTTGGAGTCGCGAAGGTTAAAAGTCGGACTTGTGTGCGTCCGAGGCGAGGGTGTTGCCGTAAAAGCCCGCTGAGAACGAGCGCTCTTTCCCGAGGGAAACTCGAGCCACTTCCTTTTCTCTCTGGCTCACTGCCGCGGACTCCAGCGTTGGGAACTCCGAGGGTTTCTTTTTCTGTAAGGGATCGTACATACATAAGAGTGTTTTAGTGTAAATGGACGTGGACCGGCGGGTCAGATGTTCCAACATCTGGAAGACGTTCCTCTCATCGTACTGTAACGTCTGAGCAAACCATCAGCATCATTAACATTATCAAGCCCAAAAACCAGGGGCTTTCTTTATTATTTCCAACCCGAAACAGGATACGGCGTGTGACTCGCCAAGCATCCAGTGGGTGGAGGAAGTACAAGCTGATATTCTACAGGATGTAAGGATGTGTGCATTCTTTGGATTTATCTAGAAAGGCAAGATCGCAGTCGGGGGGGGGGGGCAAAACTGTTTTTCATACGTTGAAGACAAGTTGACACTCGCCAGGAGTTCGGTTCGGATGGTGGGATAGGGTGAAGGTTAAAATGGAGGGAAAGAGAGGGAAGGGAATTGTTTAAATGTGTGTCTTAGAAGCCGGTTGAGTTTGATAGAAGGACTGGGAATGAAAGAGTGGAAGAAAGTGGTGGAGAGATATAGTGTGGTATCAGTAATGAGGTCTGACAGAGTGGTATGATGGAATGAAAGGATACATTTACAGATGCCCTTATCCAGAGCGACTTACACCTGAGCAATTGAGGGTTAAGGGCCTTGCTCAAGGGCCCACTAATGGCAGCTTGGTGGGATTTGAACCCACTGGTCCAAAGGCCAATGCCTAACCACTGAGCTACCACCTCCCACCAGTATAGCACTGGTGGTATAGCAGTTACACCAGTAGTCTCGGAAACTTCTTGATTCCACCTCCCATATTGAGGGGAGGGAGGCAGGTCAGTGGTGAAGGCGCTGGGCTACTGATGGGCCTTGCTCAATGACCCAAAAGTGACAGCTTGGCCATACCAGGGCTCGAACCCCAGACTTCGAAGCAAAAACCGGGAGAGTGTTGGTCAGTGGTCTAAAGCGCTGGGCTACTGATAGTCCCGGTATCACCAAGCTGTCGCCCCCATTCTGCCCTTTTGTTTGGGTCCTTCAAGAAATGAGGACCAAGACCTGATCTGCGAGGGGAACCAGGGTCAAGTGCAGGAAAGTCGTTGATCTGAAGACAGAAGTTTTGGAAGAGCGAGAGAGTTGCGATGGGGATTGGGGGAAGGAAGAGGATGGGGCCAAGTCAGGGTCTGATGGACAGAAAGCGTCACAGCGAGGTAGCCTGGGGCCTGAGAAATCGTCAGAGCCTCAGAGTGAATTCATTAAATAGCAACCTGCCAAATCACTAATAATACTTAAGCCTGCGCTCCGGGGCTGTCAACCACACGCAAGTCGATAGATCGATATTGCTTGTATCCACTCTCTTTCTTTCTCTCTCTCTCTCTCTCACACACACACTTTGTCTTAGTCGTCCTATAGCGTAAGCTCCGTCCGCCTTCCCTCCCCTCATCATCTGGTCGAGACATCTCTAAATTCTGCCCATGATTCCCGGACGAAAGAGTGCAGCTCGTTAACCCCCGTCCTGGACTTCTGAGTGCGCACTGGGGCCCGGATTAGCTAATTAAGGGCAAGCGAGCTGAATCCGGAGCTTGTGTGGCGTTCTGTTTTGACAGTCGGGCTTAGCAAAGTGCGATTAGGGACGAGGCCGCGTAGATCCCTCTAAGCCCTTGTAAGCCCAAGACGGACGAGCGGGTAAGGGAGGAGGATGGAAGGATGCAGGGATTTACAGCGGAGGAGCGAGATTGACAGAAGGAAGTGCCGAGAACACACTCCGTCCTGAATCGATAGCACCTGCGGGATCCCCCCGGGACCTTCCTCTGTCTCCGGTACCGATCGGCATCACTGAGGGCACTTCTCCGTGGCCCGGGATGTTTGTACTTGTCGAAGCGGTCGTTTTTTTTTTTTTGCCGAGACCTCGTTAACCACCGAATGTATACATTTTATACGCGTATATATGCGACGCGTGGTGGACTAACATTATCTAAAACTCGCCAGGCTCGCTAAGTATCATCGCCGCCACGCTTAAGTTAAGGTGCAGCCGGGCCTGATTTGCATAAGTAATTAGCTAATGTGCTGTTCAATTTCTCGCCCATCTGCGTGGCCAGGCAGGCCCTCATTGCTCAAATTGACAGGCCGCTCTCTATCGCGCGCCACACCGCAACAAGGCTCGCTCCAAATTAATTTGTCAACCTTCTCTAGTAATGGGACGTTCACCTTGAAAACTCAATTTACCTGAGTCTGTCTGAAAGCGAGAAAGGGGGAGAGCGAGAGAGCGAGAGAGAGAAAACAGGCAAGAAAAGGCAAGAATTCGCACCGAAAACACTGCGGCGACAACAAAGGAATTACTGCGAGCTTTCTGACAGGCTTTCGGAATGGGCTCGGGGAGAAAAACGAAAGATAGAAAGCGAGTGCGAGTGCGAGGGAACACCCGTACCACCACAAACAGCGAATGAGGTAAGAGACCTTGTTGAGAAAGTGTCTAAAAGAAAGAGACGTAGAAAAGTGTGTGCAAAGGTTTGGCCAATAAGGGTCTTTGTTCTATGGTTTTATCTTCCTCCGTCTCTCGGCGGGTATCGCGCTGGGCTGGCACAGGCACCGTCCATGCCAGGGTGTCGAGCTCTGGGATCACTCAAGGAAATGGGCCAAAAAGTGAATTTAATGAACCCTTTGCACCAACTCCCCCAATAACCCAATGAACCCTTTGCACCAACTCCCCCCAACTAACCCCCCCCCCCCCCCCCCACACACACACACACACACACACACCACAAAAAAAAAAGAATTAATTTTCAGTCTGATCTCTTAGCTGGAGGCGGCTCGGAGCCCTGGGACCCTCGGCCTTGTTTGCAACGGCCTGGATGGAGGTGTGTGACGCGCCCGGTGCCTCGGCGACTCGTCTTTTTTTTTTTTTTTTTTGTGTCCCACATGTTTCATCAGTCATTTTTCTTTCCTGCGACTCAGTAACGCATACTTATTAAATTCCTTTGTGCCGGGCGCCTGGGCCTCTCTTAGTGGCGTTAAAATGCCTATTCATTTCGCCAGCTGCCTCGAAGTCCCTGGGAAGTACTGACGGGGGACATGGGACATCACACACACTCTTTCTCACACACACACACACACACAACACCACAATAAATCCGTCGCTCGCTGATTTGCATAAAGCGTATACAGTATATTCATGCTGACCTTCGGGGCTAATTTTTTTTTTTAAATATCTGTATAATAACTGTTCACGTATACAGACGAAATCGGGCACGGGTTCAGGAGGAAAAAAATGTGACACGCTAACGAACACGCTAGGATTCGGCTAGCAAAGCACTAGCTTTATATAGCACTACACCCTTAGCATATGATTTTCAAAATGTCTTCAAAATGTACCACAATTTACACAAACTTATCAGGAGAATAAATATAAAACATGTTACTGTTGTGAAGAACAGATGAAGAACATGTTACTGTTGTGAGAAGAAGAACATGTTACTGTTGTGAGAAGAACATGTTACTGTTGTGAGAAGAACATGTTACTGTTGTGAGAAGAAGAACATGTTAATGTTGTGAGAAGAAGAACATGTTACTATTGTGAGGAGAAGAACATGTTACTGTTGTGAGAAGAAGAACATGTTACTGTTGTGAGAATGAAGAACATGTTACTGTTGTGAGGTGGTGAGAAGAACATGTTACTGTTGTGAGGAGAACATGTTACTGTTGTGAGGAGAAGATGTTTTACTGTTGTTGAGGAGGAAGAACATGTTACTGTTGTGAGAAGAAGAACACATGTTGTTACGGCCCTTTTGTGATGTTACGAAACTGTTACTGTTGTGAGAAGAAGAACATGTTACTGTTGTGAGAAGAAGAACATGTTAATGTTGTGAGATGAAGAACATGTTACTGTTGTGAGAAGAACATGTTACTGCTGTGAGGAGAAGAACATGTTACTGTTGTGAGAAGAAGAACATGTTACTGTTGTGAGAAGAAGAACATGTTACTGTTGTGAGAAGAAGAACATGTTACTGTTGTGAGATGAAGAACATGTTACTGTTGTGAGGATTGTGAGGAGAAGAACATGTTACTGTTGTGAGAAGAATAACATGTTACTGTTGTGAGAAGAAGAACATGTTACTGTTGTGAGAAGAATAACATGTTACTGTTGTGAGAAGAATAACATGTTACTGTTGTGAGAAGAAGAACATGTTACTGTTGTGAACATGTGATGTTGTGAGAAGAACATGTTAATGTTGTGAGAAGAAGAACATGTTACTGTTGTGAGAAGAAGAACATGTTATGTTACTGAGAAGAAGAACATGTTACTGTTGTGAGAAGAAGAACATGTTACTGTTGTTATTTTTTTTCTCTTCAGAAAAACCCTGTTTTAAAATCACCGCTAATGTCCGGCTCCAGCTAACAAGCTAGCCTCCATGCTAGCTCACGGTAGCTGCATAAGATCCCGTTTGAGGCCTTTTGTACTGTTTAGATGTTTGGAACGTTTCGATAAGCATGTGACATGTTGTTGTTTTTTTTTGTCACAACAATCCGTTATTTATTGACGTTATAAAATTATCTTAGCACTTTTACACCCAAACGACTCAAGCTAGCCGTGTTTTTCCTCACAAATGGCCATTTAGCGCATAATTTTACCCGCTGCAGCTTTCGCTTAAAACGAAAGTACGTAAGTTTCCGATATTTTCCGTTTTTTTACGTAAAAGTGACGTAAAAGTGCTTTATATTTTATTATTCAACCCTATGTTGGAATACAGCAGGTCCTGCAGATGATATAAATCATTTCCATTAGTATTTACACACACACACACACACACACACACACACACACACACGTCTGGTGCATGAGATCGGATCCCGAGCCCTCAGATGCTGTGCTGACCAAAGTGCAATCAAACGCTTTCCGTGCCATTTAGCGCCTACCGTGTGTCCTGCCTTGCTATGATGACTGTGTGTGTGTGTGTGTGTGTGTGTGTGTGTGTGTGTGTGTGTGCCCGACCTTGGCCTGTGCCATCTGCAGCCGGCAGGGTTGGGCAGTAAAGCATCTCGACCCTGAGCTTTGGGCATGATACGCCCCCATGAGGGGCCGGGCCAGATGGCACTCCCTGCTCAGAAGCTTTTACTGCCACTAAAGATGCCTGGGCAGCTCACTGCCTCTCCATGTGTCTCTCTCTCTCTCTCTCTCTCTCTATCAGTCTTTCTTTCGTTCTTTCCCTCCCTCTCTCTTACTCTCTGCCTTTCACTATCTCTATATCACTTTTATACAATGTGTCTCACTTTTTCTCTCCGTCTCTTTCACGTTCCATGCCTTCTTCTCTCCCACTGTTTTTCTTTCTTTCTTTCTTTCTTCGTGACAGTCTGCCTATCTCTCTCTCTCTCTCTCTCTCTCTCTCTTTCTCACATTTTTCCCTTAGTGCCTTTCTCTCAGTCGCAGCTTTTTTTCTTTTTTTTTTATTAGTGTTTCTCTTTTACTGTCTCTTGTTCTCCTTCTTTCTCTCTTTTATTCTCCTCTTTTCTCTCCTTCTTGTCACATGCCCGCTGGGTTTTTCTCTCGTCCACACCGAGGCGCTGTTCTCGGGCAAACGTCGCCATTTGAAAGTCTCCAAAACTGTATAAAAAGTGTATATTTTTTAATTTGACGAATTTCTCTTTTTCTCTCGTTTTATTGCGTGTCGGAATCTCTGTCTTTCATCTTTCACTCAGCCTGTCTCATTTTTTTGATTTGTGTCTCTCTCTTTTACTCTCTCTCTCTCTCTCTCTCTCTCTCTCTAATTTAGTGCCTCACTCTCTTTCGCAATCCTACTGTCTTTCTTTCTTCCCACACTGTGGGAACTCTTTTTCTCTTCTCTCTCTCTCTGCCCCAGTGTCTCTCTTTCTCTCTTTCAATGCTTTTTTCTCTTGATACTCTTCTCTCTTCTGGGAGTCTCTCTCTTCTCACCCTCTCTTTCTGTCTCTTTCTTTAAAGTTTTACTTAAATCATTTATCCTTATCTATCTTTCCTTCTCTCTCTCTCTCTCTATCATTTCTTTTCAAAAATCACTTTTTTATATTCTTTCTTTCATTTTTGATTTGTTAGTTTGTGTCTGTTGTTTTATAATTTATTATAATTCTTTCCTTCCTTCCTTTCTTCCTTTTTACTGTCCTTCCTTTCATCTTTCCTACCTTCCTTCCTTCTATTCTAATTTCTTTACTTCCTTTTCCTTCCTTCCTTCCTTCTTTAAACTCTTTCTTTTTTGTCATGCCTCCATCATTTTTAACCTTATGCTGTTTTCCTAATCTCTCACTTTATCTTGATCTTTGTCACTCTTCTGAGTCTCTCTCTCTCTTTCTCTCTCTCTGTGTCTCACTCAAAATCTTTATCCATGTCTCACTCCCTTTTTTACAGTCTCTCTCTCTCTCTCTCTCTCCCTCTGTCTCACTCAAAAGCTTTATCCATGTCTCACTCCCTTTCTTACAGTCTCTCTCTCTCTCTCTCTCCCTCTATCTCACTCAAAAGCTTTATCCATGTCTCACTCCCTTTCTTACAGTCTTCCACTCTCTCTCCCTCTGTCTCACTCAAAATCTTTATCCATGTCTCACTCTGTTTCTTGCAGTCTCTCTCTCTCTCTCTGTCCCACTCAAAATCTTTATCCATGTCACTCCCTTTCTTACAGTCTCTCTCTCTCTCTCTCTCTCTCTCTCCCTCTGTCTCACTCAAAATCTTTATCCATGTCTCACTCCCTTTCTTGCAGTCTCCCACTCTCTTCTCTTTCTCACTCTGTCTCACTCCCTTTCAGATATTCTCTCTCTCTCCCCCTGTCTCACTCCCTTTCAGTCTCTCTCTCTCTCTCGCTCTCTACTCTAGCTCATTGTATTCTAACCAGGAACTTCACCCAAGTGCCCTCGAAAGGGTGCCTCAGAAGTGCAGACTCAAATCTGCCCCAAAAAAAGCCTCACGTTTGGCTCGGACTAACGCTAAAGCCTTAGTGAGATCTCCCGCCGTGTGTGAAGACTTTCTGCTGCGTAAAAAAAAAAAAAATTTAAAAGTTCAACCACCTCCGTTCAGGAGAAGAGGGAAAAATTGGACTGTAGTTGGCGAGAAATCGATACGTTCGCTTTCTTTTTTTCTTCTTCTTCTTCTTCTTCTCAGGACGGTTTGCGAAGAGGGGAGGAGGAGGAGGAGGGGGTATTCAGAAAAAAATGAACAGATCAGCAAAAATGAAGA
>JACRUU010000013.1:24854478-24864478 GCA_030449085.1 Kryptopterus vitreolus
CGTGCTTGTGTATGCGGACAAGACTTTATCCCTGCAGGTGTGTGTGCATGTGTTCTAGTTAACCCTGTAGATATTCTGTGTGTTATACTCCTGTGTGCGTGTGTGCGTGTGTGTGTGTGTGTGTGTGTGAGAGAGATGGGTTAACCCTCAGGGCGTTGCTCTCGTTATCAGCCCCTGTGGACTTTTCCCAGCAATAGCGCGCTATTGATCGAGCCTGGAGCGCGTTGGTGCCGGCCAGATTAAGAGTATAGATTAGCAATAAAAGGAGGACATTACTCGGCAGCCGGGCTAAAATTGAAAAAAATGATGAGCTCCTGGAAGTGGGGATGAGTCAGACGAAGGGAGTGTAGATGCGGGGTTTTTGAGAGGTGCGTTCCCATGCGAAGGTCAAGTGTATCGCACAAATTTCGGTGGTTAAAGAGGGGCAAGGAGGGGCACGTGGGGCGGACGGCTGGCCCGGGTCGTCGGCGCGGTTACGTCACCGTTACATCATCGCTCGCTCGGGAGTACGAGGGTGACTCGTGCTGTATGACAGATCTTTATGGAATAAGACGGGACAATTTGGACACCATGTTTAATCTAAATGTTGCTTAATACACCAGAACTAGTCTTTCTTATTCCAAATTTCAGGAAATGTTTGGAAAATACTTGATAATTTTTTTTTTTTAAATAAACTCTTCTTATGTCACCAAGAAACTCCAAAACACGTCTGTTTATCTTTCTCCCATTTTTTAGATAGATAGATAGACAGACAGACAGACAGACATATGGATGGATGGATGGATGGATGGATGGATGGATGGATGGATGGATGGATGGATACATTTACGGCATTTATCCACTTAAAACAGATGACTTAAAGCAACTTAAAACAGAGCAATTAAGGGCCTTGCTCAAGGGGCCACTAATGACAGCTTGGAGGTTGTGGCGGGATTTGAACCCACAATCTGCTGGTCCAGGGGGCAATACTTAACCACTGAGCTACCACCTCCTCGATGAATGGATGGATGGATGGATAGACAGACAGACAGACAGACAGAAGATAGATAGATAGATAAATAGACAGACAGAAGATAGATAGATAGATAGATAGATAGATAGATAGATAGATAGATAGATAGATAGATAGATAGATAGACAGACAGAAGATAGATAGATAGATAGATAGATAGATAGATAGATAGATAGATAGATAGATAGATAGATAGATAGATTTACATCATTTATCCACATAAAACAAACGACTTAAAGCAACATAAAACAGAGCAATTAAGGGCCTTGCTCAAGGGGCCACTAATGACAGCTTGGAGGTTGTGATGGGATTTGAACCCGCAATATGCTGGTCCACTGGGCAATGCTTTAACCACTGAGCTACCACCTCCTCGATGGATGGATGGATGGATGGATATATGGATGGATGGATAGATAGATAGATAGATAGATAGATAGATAGATAGATAGATAGATAGATAGATAGATAGATAGATAGATAGATAGATAGATAGATAGACGGACGGATGGATGGATGGATACATTTACGGCATTTATCCACTTAAAACAGACGGATAGATAGATAAATAAATAGATAGATAGATAGATAGATAGATAGATAGATAGATAGATAGATAGATAGATAGATAGATAGATATACAGTAGGCAGACTTATAGACTGATAGAGCTATCACCTCCTCGATGGATGTATGGATGGATGGATGGACGGACGGATGGACAGTAACATTAAAAAAGCACGTTCATGTCACACAAAGGTACACAAAGGTTCTTGTGTCCTTAAAGCCACACCTTCCGACCAATCAGAATCAAGAATGTGGCAAAAAAACAAAACAAAGGCTGATAAACAGATGGACACAATGTTAACGTTGTGTTTCCTCTTTCTGCATTTCACTTGTTTTTCCAAATAATCGTCCGATAAAGCTGACTACAGCGCAGTCCCGAGACCCGCACTGTACTTCCTCCTCGCCATTCGTACCTAAAGCAGCGGATATCTCCAGAAACAAAGCAATGAGTCTGAAAGGATTTGCCAAGCAAGTCCCTCTAATGAGAACGCCGGGTCTCCGAAGGATAGGTAAATGGCCACCTTGCGATATCAGTGTTGCTATTTTGTCTGTGGCCTGACAATAAAATGTTCCTGCTTCCGTAATGGATTTCTTTTAATAATCCTCACAGTAGGGTTTAATATCCGGATGGTATAAAAGACATCCAGCAAACAGCTCCCGAGGTCTATGGCGCTTTCCTTAAGACCGGACTTGTGACGGGAACGAGACGCTTGTTAAAGCAACAAAACCGGAATTGTTGTTTTCATCTCCCATTTATTCCTAAGAGACGTTTTTTTATATGTGCAGCTATAAAATGGGGGTCTCCTATAGCTACTTATAGTTAGCTTAAATAAAAAAACCGTCGATCATTTCTGAACTTGGAATAATGGCGAGTCGAGAGGCGACGGAGCGACTGAATAATGCTAATCCGAGCTAACGAGCTTATTTCATTCATATTAGCGTTATCATTCCTGTTTATTCCAATTTGGAATATAATTAGGAGTGTATACATTTCAAACTGGACATTTTCCTCAGCCCAGGTCCGCCCCGTTCACAACAAACATCAAGGAAATTAGAGGAGGGTGCGAGGTCGTAATTAGACAGACCTGCCCCCTCCCCTTACCCCTCGCCCTTGATGCGCGCTGCCAGTCTTGGAGAATTTATGACCCCACTAGGGGAGCTTGCTGGGCGATCTAATTGCAATATTAGCTTGTAATAACACCTGTTTTAGAGGCAAGCGATACATCACCGGCACTGGAACTGCTTTCTGCTTGGCTCAGCGGAAAAAAAAAAACAGCTCGTGACCAAATCCCCCCCCCCCTCACCCCACCCCGTCGACCAAACCTTCGACCTCGCCGACCGGGACTTGACCCCAGGACGGGCGCCAGATCTTACTCGCAGAGGCAGGAGGTACGGGGAGTGGGAGGCACGGGGAGCGATTCGCTCGTCATAATTAGTTCTACCTTATTTCCCAGGATGGCTAAATCAATGATCTGAGGCTTTCTGTTTATCAGAAACCCCACCATCATTCAGACTGATTAGGAGGAGATATTGGCCCTGTTGAGGCGCAGCCACAAATGAGCCGAAGGGGGGGTGGAGGGGGGTTCGGATTCAAGTAATCAGAGCTCATGCAAAGTTTAGAGGGCTTTATGTTTAAGTGGTGACATTATATACACAGACTTATACACAAGATTAACTCATCGCAAGGAATAGTACTAAGCTAGGTTTTATATATATATATATATATATATATATATTAAGGCTGTCAATCGATTAAATGTATTGATTATTTAATATTTATTTTACTCTGGAAATGATTCTTTTAATATTAATTAACTTCAATGTTATTTGTTTAGTGGTGGTTTGAAGTGTAAAATATGGGACGTGGCTCCTTTAAGAATTGTGTTCCGGTTGCTTTTCCATATAAACTGGTGATACAGTGTTTAGGTTATACGGAAGCGCTTTATTGCGTTCAGTAAAAATGCGCTTTATTGCGTAATACGTATTTTGGAATGCGATGCGTTTGCGTAACGTTCCATACGCTAATATACACTAATATAGTGAGGAGATCGTACCTGTTGTGAATGCACAGCTTAGTAGAAGTAATTGGGGGGGGAATTTAGGAAGCGTGAGTGGATGCACTGAACGTTTATTTATTCTTTTCTTCTTTTTTTTGTCGTCGTTCATTCGCCAACACGACGCAGAGTGAAGGAGCAGATCACTCACATAATAATGCACACTGCGTTATAACACACGCCTTAATAACATTAGTGCCGTTAATGTCAATTTGCAACTTTGACAGACCTATATATACATGTACAATATACTATTGCAATATTGTAGGTATGTACATTTGCCACATACGTCTTTTATGTGCGAGGTAGCGATGCGTACATGTGCGTACTTGGCACGTGTGTATGCGTAATTATAATGCGTGAGGCCGCATAACCTGACGGCAGATGCTGATTTACAGAGCTGGGCAAAGGTGGTGGCAGCTCCACACATGCACTATGTATGTGTGTGTGTGTGTGTGTGTGTGTGTGTGTGTGTGTGTGTGTGTGTTGGGGATGAATGGCTCCCATTAAGGCTTTTACAGTGACGAGCAAGTGCGGCTGATTTGCATGGCAAGCCAGAGGCCTCGCTTCAACGTCCAGGTGATTTATCTGTTGGTTTAAGGAGGCCATAAATACTGCGGCTCCTAATAGGGCACTGAAATGCAGTCGTACGCGTCGGTCCGCCTTAAATCAGAACCATCCACTGTCACCGGTAAACACTTTCCGAATGGGTTTGGTCAGCGTAATGAGGAGCTCGGACGTGCCAGACACACACACACACACACACACACACACACACACACACATACGCTCATATACACAATAGGCTATAAGGAATCCAGTGTAACTGGCCCACGGGGAGACATTCAAGGCAGCCGTGTCCGCCTCATTGCATAGACATGAAAGATACAAACTCTCTCTCTTTTACGCAATCGTGTCGCGTTTTTCTGCCCTTTTTGATTGCCTGTCCTCTCTAATGTCGCTTTGTTTACCGTATACCTCCGCAGAAAGGACGTGGCGTCCTGTCTGTAGGTTTTACACCATACATGTCGACATATACGTAACATTAATGTGTGTGTGTGTGTGTGTAAAAGGAAAGGAAGGGTTACTCGTTGCTGACCGTCCACTGGACGTGCTCCAAGGCCACTCTAACAAGCCAGCATGGATTTGGTAATGACCCTAGTGCCCCTAGGAGGACACACACACTGCTGTCCTGTTTGGACACACACACTAATGCTTGTACGCACACCCTCACACACTCCGGCTCGGTCATTAAAGCGGCTCCCTTAAGAGAAATTTAGCAGGTAGAGACTTGGCGGTGTCAATCCGAGGAGCTCATCAGGGAGTTCATTCGAGAGTCACTTAGAAATGATCCGGAGCGGTCCGGTCCTGCGTGTCCCTCTCTGCATCTATCCGAATAGATTTCATCAGACCTCCATGCGGTACGCGTGTTTCACAAATTCGATACGAACAGATACGCACGGCGTTGCCGCATGCCAAACAGAGGCTCTTATGAATACTTCATCCCGCAGCTGAGACATCTGAAGGAACTGAGAGGGCTTGAAGCCCAGATCCTTATTGCTTTCATTCTTCATCATTGAAATGTGTTTTTTGTTTGTTTGTTTTTTTGTTTTTTTTTAAACAACAAAAAACAAATCCAGCTTCTTTTACACAGGTGACGTCCGCTTACCTGTCGATGATCACCGGATCTGACGGCGTCTCGTTTCGGTTCCCGCAGCTCTTTTTGTCGCAGCACCGACTGCAAAAAAAAGAATAATAATTTAATGCATTTATGTTTTTATCTTTATTTATTGACTTGGATAAAAAACCTTTTATATGTATAGGCGCTTTAACTTTTTTTTTTTCGCCGTGATACATTACCCCAAAGCCCAGTGGTTAAGGTGTTGGACTCTGGACCGGAAGATCATGGGTTCAAACCCCACCACCACAAAGCTGCCACTAGTGGGCCCTTGAGCAAGGCCCTTAACCCTCAATTGCTCAGTTGTAAGTCGCTCTGGATAAGAGCGTCTGCTAAATGCCGCAAATGTAAATGTAAATGTAAGTGGGCCCTTGAGCAAGGTCCTGAACCTTCAATTGCTCATGAAGCATGAAGGATAAGGGCTTCTGGTAAATACTGTAAATGTAACCCTGTAACCGTCTATTTGTACGTCGCCCTGGATAAGGGCGTCTGCTAAATACTGTAAATGTAAATGTTAGGGGCCTTGCTCAAGGGCCCCAAAGTGGTGATACTGATACTATGAACTCCGGAATCTATGATATTAGAAATTTCTGGATTGTTGAAACTCAGCGTTTCGAAATTCCAGCGCAAATCAAAATATTGCCAAACTATTTATGGTCTTAGTACCAAACTTTGAGGTGTCCCTATTAGATTTGAGTGTTTTCAATAACGTTGAAAAGTTTTTATGATATTTTCTCTGTTAGGTGTTTTGTAAAGGCAAGGATGTGGATGAATAATGGCCAAGGCAACTCTCTCTCTCTCTCTCTCTCTCTCTCTCTCTCTCTCTCTCTCTCTCTCCCAATCTGGCCACTGCTTGTAGGTTGCCCTCTCTCGTTCTCCTCTTTCTTTCTGTCTCTCCTCTCCAGCTGGGCTGGGCTCATGCCAAGGTCACTCAGCCAGCCTCTGACAGTTTGGACAGCGCCCAGAGACGTCCTGGTGCAGCGGTCGCATCCCAAACGCCCCTCACTGACGCTGCCATCACCCCTGCCCTTGCCTGTGCCCTCGCCCCGGGGCTGGCACCTCATCTGGTGGCATGTGGCTCTCCTAAATACAACCACAGTTTCCCTCCAAATTAAAAAAAGAGAGAAAGAAAAAAAAAAGAGAGCTAATTGTTGGCTAGCCAAACTGGCATTGGCAACTTCTACACCCCACTGGAAAAGTGCTCGAGTTCTCTTTCCAGTTCAGTTTATTTTCATTAATTATAAATGGCGGCAATCTGTAGCAAGACTGTAGCAAATAAATAAATAAATAAATAAATAAACAGCTTTATTAGAACGTCACCGTGCGGCTGAGGTCGTTTCTGAACAATGGACGTCAACAATGTGGTGCAAAACGCCTTTCTTGCTGCTCTAAACGAGATCGTTTGACAAACGTTGCACAAACAACTCGCACTCCGAGGGTGCGGATACAAAATCATTTCTCTTTATGAATCATTTATCACGTCGTTTGATCCGTGGAAAAGGAAGGAGGGGGAAAAAAAAAAAGAAAAAAAAAAACGCCACCCAAAACAGGCGTTGTTTTTTCCTTCTCCTTGTGTATGTGTGACTGTTGCCATAGAGCAGTGCCACCATAATTTATTCCCCGAGCTACTTGGACCCATTAGCGAAGTTCCAGGAGACCAATTAGCATTGGAAGCCCAATGGTGCGGCTGTGGTGACAACCTCCTCAAACTGAGAAAGGAGTGTTATAAACAAACTGGACCCCAAGAGCACTCAGGCGGTTCCTGGGGACACCGGTGGCCCCTCACACACCAAAACAAACCCTGCCAGAACTTTTGTAATGCCACCTTAATGGCGATCCCAGCGGAGGTCCGCGGTGGCGAGCGCTAGTCCTGCTAATGACTCTGACCTGATATCCAAGAAACAAATGCAGGCCTGGCATCGAGCCTTTGAAGGTCCAAAGGAGATGCAAGAAGAAAAACTGGAGCCCACCCCGTGGTACTTTAATGATAGGTCAACTATGCTTTGCCATGGCCTGGCCACCTAGTAGCTGATGGGGTTAAGAAATGGAGACGAAGATTTTATAGCTTAAGTAAAAACCAGGCCTCTTGGAAAAACCCAGAGCCGGGCTATGCATCAAAGGCAAGCAGAGATATGGAGGCATACAGGAAGCCCTGTGAAGATATATCGAAAAAGGGATGGTTGTCAATAGAGGGCTTGTTTTTAAAGGGCAAGTATTGTAATTGCCCAGGGTGGATGGAAAGCATAGCCTCTTGGCTAGTTCTCTACCGCCTGGCAGTTGTCTCTTATCCGTCCTGGCCGCCCGGCATTATCCCTTCATCCTCCAACTCCCTCCCTCCGAGCCCACGCGTCGGGCTCTTGACGCCGCTCGGTGCCAGCTAACCTCCGCCATGCCTCATTTGGCAATTTCAGGGTGCCAGTTTCAAGCGGTGAGAATCGCTGGTGAAGACCTTGGACATCTACAGCCAACGCAAGGCCGATCCCATGACAAATCACTTTTTGAAAAGCGCCGCGGCTCATTATTTAGTCTCGTGGCTGCGCTCCTGTCATAGTCGCTCTGTAATCCGGGGGATGATAATTAATCAGTCAAAATTGATCTGCGGCGCATCGCACTCGCATCCGAGAAGGACGAAAGAAAAAAACGGTGCTTTTTTTTGTGTGTGTGTGTGTGGGGTTTTTTTTTTTTTCTTTAGCCTTATTGCGTTAGAATAGTGGTGAATATATGTGTAAATAGGTGAAGCCGGTTTCGCTAGGGACCTGAGATAGAGTGCGATCACCCTGGAGAGAAAGCGAGAGAAAGAGAGAGAGAGAGAGAGAGAGAGAAACAGGGGAAGCATGTCTCATCTCCCTCTCATTAGCGAATGGAAACACACCATTCATCAGGGGATGGCTGCTAATAATCATACTCAATCACGTAATGACCGCCTCAAAGTGAGCTGTCATTATGGAAATGGATCCTGTATCAAAATCATCCTGGAGGAGAGACAAGCAGGTAGCGTCAGGAGAAAGAGACGCCTGCGAGAATTGCCGACGGTTATTTTGGCCGCCGAGCGAAAAAAAATTAAAAATAACGCGTGCGAGGGTTTGTTTTTTTTTTTTGCTACGTTTTAGGCTTTCGCATGGAGCGCCGTGAAATCCGAGGTGAATTCTTTTTTTATGGAAATTCTCATCTTGGCCCCGTTCCAATAGAATCCATATCTCCTGCCTGAGCGCATTATAGGGCCATTTATTCTCCGACGTATAGCGTTTATTAACTTAGTAACACGTGTACATCAATTGATCTGGAGCTATCCGACTCCTACGCTATAAACACACTACAGAAAAAGTGTGTTTAACATCATTTTCATCAGGAATATCTTTCAACCAAGACTATTTCCTTTCCCGCTCTGCGTCTGCACGGATATCAATCCCGGGATTCCTGAGTGCCCCGTAAAGTCTTTATCATTTCCCTTATTGAATTATTAACACAGCCCTCGAGCGCTCGACCTCTCATTCCTAGGTCACTACGCAGCCGGGTTCCAAACATCTGAGCCCCTTCATGTCCAGGACCCTCACACCTAGCGAATCTACCTACTGATATAACCCCCCCCCCACACACACACACACACACACGACCCCCACTGGGCATTCGGCATGAACAAGCCCTGCTGGTCGGGCCTCCAGCCGACATTGCTCACAATTACACGGTATAACAGGCGATAGGTGCCCGGTAATGAGGGAAACCCTGTAGAGTGTGGAGCGGCACATTTACATCAGTCCGAGTAGCAAACTTAAAGGATTCGTGTTTCGCCTTTTTCCACAACGCGATCCGATATAAATAACGATAAAAAAAAAAACAACCAACCTGCACATGATCTCGTGGGTGAGGAGTACGCGGCACATCTCGGGGTTTTTGTCCTGTCCCTCGTAAATGATCGGCTGTAAAAGAGAAACGATTACTTGTCATCATTGTAAAAAATAAATAAATAAATAAATATCGCTAACACGAGGACTCGGGTAGAACCTCGGTGATTACTCATGATGTTTTTTTTTTTTTTTTTTTTTTTTGTGGCGCACAGCATGCAGTAAAGTGTAACATATGCTAAAAGGTAGCTCTGGTCATTAATATGTGGGCATATGGAGAGATCCAGAAGGTCCACAAAGGGACGCTTTATTCCGAGGCATCTATCACGGACCTGACGTTCCTGGCGTCTATGACGGATTATTAGCGTCCGCCGTAACAAGCCGGTAACCCGTATCCCCCCCCACCCCCCCCACACCACACACACACACACACACACACATAATCCACCTTACAACATCCCCATTTCTTCTCGCCTTTGGTCAGTCAACCCAATGCCTTGGGGGACAATACTTTCAGGATAACGACCACTTTTACATTATTGATCTCTCTCTCTCTCTCTCTCTCTCTCTCCCTCTCTCTTTCCGTCTCTTGACGCTGTCTATGTAGGTCCTCTGCCTCTTTATTAACATCCACCCAGTTCGAGAAAAGGGAGGGGATTTTTTAGAAGACGTCGGAGAACAGGTCGATATTTGTATATCATACTTGATTCACGTTTCTGGCGCCAAAGTGGTCCATGATATCATCCGTTAAGAAGCGCTTCCATTACTATATGTTGGGATTATCGACCCGAAACTTTGCATTGTTTTCATTCTTAGGTTTTTTTTACGACTGGGATTAAAAATAGTGTATTT